>JAPVRG010276879.1:15972-26434 GCA_029783565.1 Rhagoletis cerasi
CTAACGACTCAATCTTTTGTGGAGTTATTTCTTTCCATTAAAGTAATACACGTTATAAATATGAACAAAATCGGACCATAAATACGGGTTATCCAAACATCTCGACTACTGCGCTACCTATCGGGCAAATTTTTTGTGGAGTTATTCCTTTCCATGTAAGTAATATACATTCCAAATATGAACCCCATAGGACCATAAATACGGGGTTTTCAAATATTTCTACAACTGCGCCACCTAGCGGATTAATTCATCTTGTATGTTGCATTGTCATCGGGTTCTGAGCTAAGTTTGAGGTTTCACGCCCCTAGCTAATCGGGAAGTTATTTAAAAATTGATTGCAAGATTTGATTACACGCAGGTGAAACTTTATGAAAGCTTGTAAAAAACGTATCAATTTAAACTTTTTTATTGAGGCGTATTCTTGTTTTCGCACGAATCGAAAATCTCAAACTTTCCTATAACTTTTCTATACAAAAATTATAAATTTTCGATTCGTACGAAAACAAGAGTCCGGCCCATTCATTATAATTCGTTCACGACATGGCCGCATTCCTGATACAAATTCTCATTCCTTTCCTTATATACATTTTTGTTTCTAAATTGTTTTAATTTTTAACTTTTTTTTTAGTTTTTGGACATCATGTCATATAACTAAATTAATCAAAAATGATCAAAATAAAAATGTTCTATGACGACTTTCCAGGTAACCCTGTATAATTGCGACGGCATACTGACTCTTCGACATGTTGGCCACCGTTGCCCCATTTGATTATGGTTCCAGTGAAACCACATACACTTCACAGCTCTAGCTGGAATTATTGGTGTTTTTGTTGACCACTTGATTAATCCACACTGCCGACCACACTCAATGGCAATAAGTGCATATACATACATATGTATATGGTTACTTGGCTTTGTGTGGAAACGCACCCAAGCATTTATAAGTTTCTAAATAAGTTTTTACATTTGTATGAATGTGTAATTGTATGCTCTTGGCATAGAAGCACACTACTCAGATAGACTGGGGTAATGACTTAATTTAATTAGAAGTTAATTGCCTGCAACCTGCACTGCACTGGACTGCAGATTGGCTTATGGCGTGTTAAGAATACACTGCGCATTCCGCCGCAATATAGCGGCAATATCAAAGTGTTAAGGAAATTGTAATGGTCACTGTTAAAATTGCAACACTTTTAATTTTTTTCTGTTGCTGTATTCTTCATATGTTTGCATTCAGTTATGGATGTAAACAATTTTTGTGATAACATATCTACGTAGTAGGTTAGGTTAGGTTAGGTTATCCTGGCCGCCCTCATCCGTATAGGAAAAGAGCACACTTAGGCCTCCTTGGGAAAAATGTCATACAGTTTAAGTCGTTTAAGAGTAACCAAAACTCTTTAATGAGTTTTGAAGGTGAATTTAAATGTGATGGGCAGGAATCAGGTAATAAGTAAATTTTTTAAATAAGTTTTAGAATTGCACTTGGTGGTAGCCTGGGGTAAAGAGGGAGAAAGTTTGTTCTTCTTTAACTACAACGAACAAAAGTGTCAAGTTTATTTCAATATGTTTTAAGAAAAAAGAAATTATACATACCTACAAAAACAAATCAAAACGAAATCTTTTGCATAGAAGCAACAAAAACAGTTGGAGTTGGGAGCGCTTTTTTTGAATGGAATAAAATTCCACGTTCTTAATGACATACATAAAAAAGTTTTTGAACAAAGAGTACAACTAAATTTCAATTTACGTTGTAATGCGAACATAAGAACATGTAAACGCTCCTTAAGTTATAAAATATGGAAAAACATATTTTTAAAAAGGATGATCAGCAAGGTAACCACAACTTTTTTACCTGTGAATTAGGCTCCAGGCCACTTTTAAGCTTTTGTAACTGGTGAGTTTTGTTACCACTTTGTAGTTGGTAACAACAATATTGACCTGTGAAATATAAAATGCCAGAATTTCTACAAAAATACATAGTTATTACTCAAAATCGCGGCTTTTGGAAGTGGCAATGAATTTTGGTGGTAACGAAATCACAGTTAAATGCTGAAACACACTAGGATTTCGATTCAATCAGGCTCTTCACGTTTCTATTAAAGGCCTTCTAGAGACTAAATGAGGCACACATAGCGAACAAGAATCCTAGAGAACGTTTGTCCGTAAATCAGGTTCGCCCTACAAAGAGGATTCTCTCTGCAGAACAGAAGCTGTCGGATGACTGCTTAAGCTAATATGTAGTTAGAAAGAAATTATGGAGGGATATCTGCACCTGGTTGGAAACTAGGCTGCCAGTTTTGGATTAGCAGCAAACGTAAACAAAACGAGGCTCGTTGTGTTCACCTGTTTCTACTTCGGGGTACGGTAGATTAGTTGTTTATACATACATACATATCACCTGCCAAATGGGTCTAGAGACTTCCAAGCTGAGACATATGAAAAAGAGAATACAGTCTTCGTTAAATGATACAGTTTTAGCTGAAAAAGCCACTATAACTGTCGATACCCAAGCAGCTTTGAAAGCAATAGAATCCAAAGTAGGGAAGTCGGAGTTTGTATAGAAATGCCGTACTGCGCTGGCATCTCAACGTCACCATTTTTACAGTTCGAACGTGAAAATATCGAAGGAATTAAGGCAGCGGATGTGGTGCTCAGGTATGGCTCTGAAATGCCAATACACGAGGTAGACAACACTAAACAACCACCGTTTTACGAACATACATATGCACGTAGAAATATAAGAATAGACCATAGCCGTTATGGACGACTCATGAATAAGACTAGATTAATGTTAGATAACAAGGTTACTATGCCAGCTGTTAAACTGGAGAAAACGGAAAATCTTCGGAAATAGTTCCTTCCGCTGTCAACAATGGCGAATACCAATGAGCTCACTCTGCAGAAGGACGAGGTCTAATCAACTGATCACTTTATGAATCGCTGTCCGTCTTTGTAGTCGAATCGGTTTAAACGCTGGGGGTCACGTTTTTTCAACAGCTTGTCAAATATAGAGGAGGATATCAACTTAATTTGACAGCCTATGTTAAAGCCGATCAATGCGTTGATTATTTTTTCCTTTTTTTGAATAAGAAACTCTGGTTTGACGAAAATGCCTCCTTCCTTTCTATTCTCTAAATTCGGCATTAAATGTAAAGGTGAAGCTTATTTTTCAAAAAACAACTTTTTACATACATAAGTATTTTATACTAATGATTTGCTTTCATTAAATGAAAATCTCAATGTCATAAATAAATTTAAATGTCATTAGTGTGCCACCACTTATTACTTTCAGACGCTTTTGAAAACTTCACAAGAAAGCCAGCGAGGGCATTCATGCGCGGAAATTTTCAACATAATACCTACTCTCGAAACCCGTTTTCTAGATGTTTCGAAACTTACGTGCTGCTTTTTAATAAGTAGACATAACGTCACCAGCACTAAATTTAAGAGTATCTCAACTTTTTTGACGTTGGCGTTGCGCATTAACCTCGTGCTGTGAATATACGGGATAGCGGGTCAGTGATCAAAGAAGCCGTATGAGGTTCGAAGTACCTATGCAATGGTGAGAACAGAAAAAAAGCACTTTGATGATTGCTACTTCTGCTGTGCTAATTTATGTGGTGTTAACGTTAAAAACTGAATGTCATAGTGACAGATTCCCAGGGAATCTTAAATCCTATAGGTAGCGAAGTGTAAGACACGTGTTCTTAGATTTCTAGAAATGGTCGTGGCGATTTCAGAACCAACGTTAAAAAAGTTAGATATTATTGTGGATTTTGGCAGGACATTTATTCACTAACGACGTTTGTTCCGCAACTTTTTTTGTGAAACAAGAAAGCCCCATTTTGAAGTTATTGCTAATGCATATTAAAAAAATTTTTTTACAAGCTAAGATACACTTCAAACAGTAGTTTCGCACTTCACTGGACATTCGCATTTTATTAGATGTTCAAAAACATCATTAATATTGTCTTAGCTTAAGTAATATTGAAAATATGAGCGTTACTGTAACGCTTATTATTTTCGAAAATGTATGATACAAATTTTGAAGCAGTGCCAGAAATTCTTCTTAGTAAGTTTTATGGACCATGTGTTTTTTTTTAAGTTCATTCCTCACTAACTAACTTGATGTACACAGGATTTTAGAATAAAAATGTTTTTGTGTGAAGACTTTTTATTTTACTCCACAGTGTTTGGTACATTTGCTTAGAACATTCGGCTTTTAAAACCTGGTTGTAATATATTTTAAAACGATCCATAATCGGCTGCGCTTCAGAGGTCAGCAAATGATTTGGAAAATCGCGGTTTTATCTTTGAGCCACACATCCCCTAAATCTGAACGATATGTCTAAATCATTTATATATCTTAATGATAGTCTTGATTTACGTAGGTTGTCATTAAAAAGTTCCTACATGGCCTTACATTAAAAAAATATCTGAATTCCAGAAATTTGCTCGAGGTCATTCATTTTTATATCTCGTAACAGAATATTATGTAAAATAAATAAAAATACCACAATTATAGCGGAATTGTTGCTGTTCCAAATGAGTCCCGCCTTGAATATGTACGAACAAATGACACCTTGCTACCTATAGGGAAGAACAAGGGAGCGTTTTCACCAGGACCTGTTTGATCTATAGAAGAGAGATACCAAGGCCGATGGGATCGTCGTATGATGGCTGACTACTGCCGGGGTATGCAATGTGATTACTCCATACTACACCTCATTCATAAAAGTCGCGAAAAGTAATGTTTTTAAGTAAATAATAACGTAATAAATGGAGTTTTTGATGCAATTTTTTGTTCTGTAAAAGTCAAAATCTAGAAAACTACACGTAGGAAATAAAATTTGTTTCTATACACATATGTATGTAATCAGTATAAGGCCCTAAGTTAGCAAAATGATAGCCCCTCTGCACCAAAATCACTGTTAACCAGTGTTATTGAACCATGTTTCTTAGCTTATTTCGCTTCATCATATTACTAGTTTCATTGCATTACTTAATAATTTTTGATATTGTATGCACTTCATGTTAAGCTTCGCATACTTGCCCGCAGGTTCATTTCACTTACCATACTTGCGATCATGCTTGCTTATAATTTGCATATCACGCATGCACAGCAGTTTATTTATGAACGCGCATATTTCGCACATCTTGCACAAAACTTTGGCTCCTATCTCTTTCGATTTTGACTTATTTATTTGCTTTTTGCTTTTACCAATCGAGGTTGTAGGTAAATGCTGAAGTAATGCCAATATTTCATGGCTTGCCATTAAATTATACTTTGAAATTGTGTATTGTCACGCTTGATATGGGAAGTTAGAAATTAAGTAAATAAAAAGCACGAATTTTTTGGTAGTCGATAAAACAATTAGTGGGCGTCAAAGATGGTATTAAGGTCATTTATGCAACGGTATAAATGAATGAATAGTACTTGATGTACTGTATACATGTTAGTGTGTATGTGTGTACATTTATAATTTTGAGACTAGTTTCTAAATTAACGCTTGAAACATATTTAACTACATATGTATGTACGTACGAATATGTATGCGCTTACATTCGTATACACACAGGTCATTAATTATTTTCTTTATTTTCTTATTTTAGGTAAGTTCAAGTCATATCTGCTTTCGGAATCTTCATGCTGTTTAGATTACCGCTATGTAATGTAATACATCAGGTAATTAAAAAATTTAAGTTTCTCAAATTTTTGAGCGTCCGAAATATTTAAATAACTGCAAAAAATATGCAAAAATCCCACCATTTAATTACAAAGTTACGAAAAATGTTTACTTCGTACTTACTTGCTTAACTAACTATGCTTCAAATGTTGTTTTTCATCTCTTATTGCTTTATAAAACTAAATAAGAAAATTCAACAGTTTTGAACCATACACCTGCATGCAACTGACATCTGCTTTCCACATCCAGCCATTCGACCCAACGAACGATACCAAGCCACACAATTGGAGTATTTTTTATGACCTGCAATTTTTCCGTATCCATATTTCGCCGTGTTGTTATCGGCATGAAAATATAATTTTACTTTATGATGCCTCCGATTTTGATGGCTTTATTACATCAAGTTGTTGCTGTTGTGCATTAATGTTGGTTGGTATTTTTTGCAGCCTTTGCTGTGAGCACACCTTCGTACCGATGCGCAATGGTTGCGATATTTTTCAGTGAGTCGACTATTGTGTACAGGTATTAGAAGACGTTAGCGTATTTTTTTTGAGGCGGAGAACACATAGGCCTACTTTGCTCTTTTATACAGTAATCAAAATGTATCATAAAAACTGATTTATTGAAAGTAATAATAGCCGTGTTTTTTACACGTATATACACCTACGCTTCAAAAGAACCACGTATCGACAATTACCGTTTAAAAACAAATAATTTTGATTTTATCGACAATTATTCATAACCGCTCATAAAATTTGTCGCTTACGGATCCAAACATATTTTAAGCGTAGAAGCATATGCGTGTAAGAAAACATGCCTATTTAATAATCATGAATACCCAGAGAATTCTGGCATTGCGCCACCCTTTATAACCACATAAATAAAAGAATTCGTAGAGTTCTCAGAGCCAGGCGTAATTAGGATTTGGATATCCAACTCTCATTACATCAAAAAAGTTGTGTGTGGATTCCCGCACGGCTGAAGTCAAACTTCTTCCATGTAGCCCGTGGAGCTAGCCATAATATATGAGTGTTTTTCTGCATAATAATTACACCAGGTCAACAATTTTAGAAAAATTTTTTCGTGCCGGGATATCGTTGGTGCTTTGTTATAAGGTATGCGTTGACAACACTAAACATTATTTTAATTTTTTTTCCTACTTGTAATTTTCGAGATATCGCCACATAACGGTTTTTGATTAAAGAAAAACGATAGATAAAAAAATATCTAATGTCTAAAGAATCCGCTAACCGATCAAAGCATATTAGCTATCAAATGAAATGCAATTAAATTTGATGCATTTCGGAATGAATTACCGTCATACCTGTCAAATTCGATTTGGACACAACCCGGTTTCGGCGTTGTGCCATCTTCAGTGTAATCTTTCGCTAAATTTGCTATCTTTCGTTCATAATTCGTTTTTCATTAAAATTACATGTTTGGGAACCAAAAAATTTTGCCAGTTTCCTCTGTTTTTTGCAAAGAAGTTGTGCATACCAAGTGTAGACAAGTCGTTCTGCACTTGGTAAGTGGGAGCCCTTCTGACGAACATTTTCACCGAAGCAGCATCGCTCAAACGTAGAACATGTTGAGGCCAGCGCAATGCACTTATAAAGCCCGTACAGGTCATCATTAAATCTTCTTAGGCCATGCGAACAAGCTAATACTGCAAAGAGAAGCTGCCTCAAAAGCCTTCAAAGCCTCCTCATCTTTGTTCGATATCGTCCACGTTTTGGGCCGTTTAAAATAATGGGCATAACAAGACACTTGCAGAGCTTGAATTTTGTTCGCTCTCTGCTTTTCATTGCCTTCCCAGACCAAAGTGTAAATGTAAGTGTAAGTGTTATCCCTCGCTTGATCTCCAGGTCGACGTTATTGCTAGTGGTTATGCTGGATCCTATATAAACAATAACCTTCACTACTTCAAAGTTATACTGACAACAGTGACGTGTGTCCTAATAAGCGAAGACTCTTTATCTGTTGCCAGGAGGTAATGTGTATCGTTCTCGTTCACCGCAAGACTAACATCTTTTGTTTCATTTTCTAAGCTGGGAAATTCAATATCATTTGCATAAGCCAGCAGATTGAAAAGTCGCACGAGTGAATTGCCGTGTCCAAAAACTTGCCAAATACCATCGGTTCCGGGGGCTTTGCTGTTTGTTAGGCTCATTAGAGTGGGAGACTGCGAGCTTCGGCTCTATACATTGGTCTGTGTGTCTCTTCATCAACGACGCCACCTGCCATTGAAAAGTGTTGTGAAGTGTTCCCTTCATAATTCAAGCGTACTCTGGACGTCTGTTACCAAATTTATATCTTCGTATCTACAGAGGCCAGTGCCTCTGCCTCCCGTTTATTCCTTTTTAATAGACGTCTGCCTCCATACTATTTCCCAGTATCGGTATTCAACCGCCACCCGCATAGTTATTGGCTACAGGGTGGATTTCCATATACGCTGCGTATTTCCCTGCAGCATAGACACGACACTCTTTGTCATACCAGTTGTTTCTGCAAGGGTACTAAAAGCCAACAGCTCTTCCGCAGCGGTACGAAGATATTGGGAGATGGATTTCGACTGCTCATTTATAGCCGGGCGATGGGGAGTTGCTTGTTTAAACAGTATTGAGAGTCAATTAAGAAATTCCTCTTCAAGTAGTGCCGGTAAAATTCCAACTTCCACTGTAGAACGCCCACATTCATCCCCTCAGTAAAGGTATTGGAATATAATTTTCAGCTCTATTCAAAAGATTCATTTGGAAATCTTTCCCGTTGGCCTAAAACTGCCATCCTCAGCCTCAAATGGTTAATTTCGGTATGGGGTTTGTTCTATACAAAAGTGCTGTCAATGTATTGATATTAGCAACAAATCACGTCAGTAATTAAATTATGATAAATTAACCTAACTCATCATCTATTTGTGTACGTATTCGGTATTAATGCATGACCCATTAAACTATTAATTTAACATTCGCTTAAAAAAAAGAAATAATTGAATAAATTAAGAAATAATACTCTATACATGGACCCCATTTATGCACTCGTACTTCAATGCCACTTGAAGTAAAAGAAAAAAAAAACAAATTAGACACTCAATTATCGGCATTAAAATACTATTTTTAAACCATTGATACTACAAGAAATGGTAAAGAAATTTTCTTGAGTAAAATGTTCTTGACACAGTACGCAGTTCTTAAGAAATTTGCTGCACTTTCTATTACGGTTTTCTAAAGTTTTTTGTGAAAAAAGAGCACAAGGCAACCCATGCTTGCAACAAAAATATATACCCGTTCCATTAATTCTTGAGCAAAGAGAAATATCAGATGTCAAAACTCACGAAATAATGACAATTATTTCTTGACCGTTTTCTTAAGAGCTGCATACTGGCCTTAAAAACGGTTTTGTTTACATAATTTTTTTAGACAAAAACACAAAAAAGCGGTGGTTCGGTTCAAAAACCGGTTCAGTTCAAAACCCCGCTAATGGGAGCTCTTACCATAGTGGTGAAATTACTATTATTATTTCTGTTTTGTGCTCTATTTTGCCGGAAATTTTGCTCTGAAAAATTTGATATCTGAAAAGGCTCATTCCAATCGATGCATCGATGTATGCTCTCCGATGCATCGAAAAAAATCGATGTACATTTAGATGAATCGAATCAAAGAAATACATCGATAAATTTTTACAGAAAGAACTTATTTGTGCAAAAACCCAAATTTCCAGAAGAAAAATGAAGAAAGAGTAAGAAAGAAAAAACAATTATTTAAAAAAACAAATAGCTTAGAAGAACTATTAACAAAAGAAATGACTTAAGTCACATAGCTTTTTTGAAGAGAATTGCAAAAAATATTGTAATTTACTAAAACAAAATATTGTTTACATGTGTTTAAAATAAAAGTTTATTTTTTCAGGAGAATTATCATTTATTTATATTATTTATAGTACTAAAACAAAATATTGTTAAAATACATATCGTTACCTTAATATAGAAAGGCCCTAACTCATTTTTATTTGGAATTCAGATACATCCAAAAGCGGTCAGACAACTCACAATCCAACTAATACTCGTAGTATAGGAAAAACAAATACTACAGTACTAGAATAAATATTGTGTTTAAAAGAAATCAGCGTTTCGACGAAACTTGGAACTGGAGAACTATACTTTTTATTAAACTTTCAAACTCTATTTGAGTTAGGGCTTTTATGAGTTAGGGCCTTTCTATATTAAGGTAACGATATATTGAAAATAAAAATTTATTTTGTTAATTGTAAAAACACGCTGTAAGAATTTGTATACTCTTCAGTAAGTATAACGAGTTTTAAGATGCTTAGAACGTACATGTTTCTAAATGCAGGTTTATTTTCTCTACCACAAAAGCAGAATTTTGAAAGACGAAAGACGAAAGTGCGAAAAGTGGAATTTTGTGAGACAGAATTTCAAAAAGCAGAATTTTCAAAAAGCAGAATTTTGAAAAAGCAGAATTTTGTTCGAGTAGAATTATTTTACATTATGCAGAATTTTGCTACGCAGAATTTTGTAATGCAGCGTAATGAGGCGCTCCCTTTGAAAACTTATATCGCTTACGCCTTTATAATTCCTTTAACACTGTGTAATGTTAGATATGAGCTTTTATGTACCTACATATGTATTTTATATGTACATATGTAAGTACTCAATACTGACAAGCTAACACTTCTCAGTAATTATCGTTAACCGCCTGAAAAAAATGTTGTCAAAGGTGTTAACACAAACTCGTAGATAAACAATACTAAAGTCGAAA
>JAPVRG010276890.1:0-11197 GCA_029783565.1 Rhagoletis cerasi
ACTCAGAACTTTTAAAGCACTCCTTATTGTCAATGGTTGTTTAATATTAACTTGATTTTTTCTTGTCTTTTACTGTTTTTTATGGATTGATTTATCACCTTGTTGCACTATGTGAAATTTCACGTCCACTCGCTAGGGTTACCAACATCTTAATCATCTTAAACATCTTGTAACTGTCAACAGTGACGTGGGGGTCAAGACGCGTATGCTCTGACTGTTTGTGTGATGACAGGAGAAACTTCGTTTTGTCCTCGTTCACCACCAGACCATTCGCTTTGCTTCTCTATCTAATCCCGAGAAGGCAGAACAGACGTAGCTCTTGTTTTTACAGATAGTGTCGGTGTCGTCGGCATACGCCAGCAATTGCACGCTCTTCTAAGTATTATGCCTGAGCGGTTCAGATCTGCAGCTCTAATTATCTTCTCCAGCATCAGATTAAAGAAACCACGCGAATGGGAGTTAGCTTGTCTGAAACCTCGCTTGCTATCAAACGGCTCGGAGAGGGCCTTCCTAATTTTGACGGAGCTGACGATATTGTTCAACGTCATTTTAAATAGCCGTATTAGTTTCGCGGGGATACCAAACTCAGACATCGCGGCATAAAGACAACTCCTTTTCGTGCTGTCGAAAGCAGCTTTGAAATCGACAAATAGATGGTGTGTGTCGATCCTATTCTCGCGGGTCGTTTCCAAGATTTGGCTATTGTGAATACCTGATCTATGGTGGATTTTCCAGGTCTAAAGCCACACTGATAAGGTCCAATCAGCTCGTTAACGGTGGTCTTCAGTATTTCACACAATACACTCGATAAGACCTTGTAACCTGTGCTAAGAAGGCTGATCTCGCGGTATTTGGCGCGTATGGCGGGGTCGCCTTTCTTGTGGATTGGGCTGAGCACACTTAAATTTCAATTGTAGGGCATGCGTTCATTTGACCGGCTTTCACAATGTTTATTTATACGATTGTAATAAGTAATAAAGTCCTCTCTCGTCGCACAAAAATCACACTCTATAAGTCACTCATCTTGCCTGTGCTGGTGTATGGCGCGGAGGCATGGACAATGAAAACATCTGATGAAGCGGCTCTTGGAGTTTTCGAGAGAAAGATTCTGCGAAAGATTTACGGGCCTTTGCGCGTTGGCAATGGCGAGTACCGCAGACGATTTAACGATGAGCTGTATGAGCTTTACAACGATATAGACATAGTGCAGCGAATTAAGATACAGCGGCCCCGCTGGCTAGGTCATGTCGTTCGAATGGACAGAAATGCTCCTGCTCTGAAAGTATCCAACGCGGATCGCGATGCTGGTAATAGAGGAAGAGGAAGGCCTCCTCTGCGTTGGAAAGACCAGGTGGAGAAGGACTTGGCTTCACTTGGCATTTCCAATTGGCGTCAGTTGGCACAGAAGAGAAATGACTGGCGTGCTGTTTTGGACTCGGCCAAAATCGCTTAGGCGGTTACAGCGCCAATAAAGAAGAAGAAGAATAAGTAATATAAATTCCAAATATGAATCAAATCGGACCACAAATACGGATTTTTCAAAGTCAACCCGCACGGCGCAGGTGTCGGTATATTTGAAAACCCCGTAGTTATGGTCCGATTTAGCTCATGTTTGGAATTAATGTTACTGTTCCGTGTAGGAAGTAAATAACTCCAAAAAACACTTGCCGGTAGGTGGCGCGGAGGTCGATATATATACATATATTTAGCTAACCACTCACCCCTAATTAAGGGGTTGATGGTATCCTAATACATTTTTCCATAATCTACATTCAACTTATTACAATTTAAAAAAAAAATTTTCGATATGATAATTGGCCTTTGAGATACAGCAAAAAGAGAAGCAAAAGGTCATCGATTTTTCGAACATATGTATGCTCAATTGCACCCCTTATTTCAACCCTTACAATAAGGAATGTTGATATTTGTACTATTTTTCCTTTAATCGACATAATTCGAACTGTATTTAGACAAAAAAAAAATTGCGCTATCTCTATTCCTTCTCGTTATATTAGATTTTGAACAATAAAAACGTGATTTAGCCCATAGTGTGCCGAGGCGGGATCTCCAGACCCACTCCCTTCCATTGTGGTACTTACCCACCAGATCTCAGTTTCTACCACCCTAACGACCCGCTCTAATGACAGTAAATTAAAGACCGTCAAAAATCATTAATCTTTTGCGAAAGTTGTATTTCGATTAGTTCAGTAGAACCGGAAATAAAACAAATTATTTTTGGTTGGAAAACCATACGTAAATAACCAACTTTTTTTTGTTTATGCTTTTTATTTTTGGATTCTGAAACCTAATGTTACGTGGTAAACAAGGGTGGTTTTTTCATTTTTCAAACATTATCGATAATATGCTCAGGTAGACTTAAAAAATAATTTAGCTGTGTTTAATAGAAATCGATAAAGCGGTTACATATGTATGTATGTAGTGGGCGGTGCCACGCCCATTTTCACAAAAATTTGTTATAATCGTACTTCTTGCGAAGGAGTTATTGCAAACATAAATTTAGACTATATTAGCTTCAGTAAATACTGATTTGTCAAAGATTTCGTATTTCTGTAAATTGCCGTTATATGGAAAATGGGAGTGGTCATTGTCTTATTTAAAAAATGTTCGATCATTTCCTATGCTGGGCCAATATTAACACTTGTGTCAAGTCTGGTAGAAATTGGTAAAGCGGTTAGCGAGATATACAAATAAATCCATAAGTGGGTGTGGCTACGCCCATTTTTCAAAAATTTATAATATTCTTACATAATACTCGTTAATATATCATTTCAAATATGAATTTTGAGTCAATAAGCTTCAGTAGTTACTAAAATATGGCAGTTTTTGTATTTCTGCAAATTACCGTTATATGGGAGGTAGGCGTCCTTATCCCAGTAGAAGTACGCATGCCAAGTTTCGTTGAGATATCTAAATTTTTACTCCAGCTATCGTGTACCCGGACGGACGGACAGACAGACATGGCTTAATCGATTTCTCTTTTTATTCTGAGCATTTTGGTATGTATATGTCTACATCGATCTCGATTCCTTTAGGGCGTTACAAACAACCGTTATGTGAACAAAGTTATAATACCCTTGTGCACAAGTGCGTTCGGGTATAAAAATGTATATGGGCGACTACTAGGGTTGTCCAAAAAAAAAGATTTTTGTTTAAATGCTTTTCAAAAACACTTCATATGAGGGGCGAACTTTTTTTTCGATACGGTCTAATGGCCACTCTCATCATCCCAGACATCTGGAAAATGGGCAGAGTGGTCCCACTGCTTAAGCCGGGGAAGCCAGCCAACAAAAGAGATTTTTATCGTCCGATAACTCTCCTCTCACCGGTAGCGAAGACACCGGAGGCCTTGCTACTCCCGCACTACACACAACACCTGACCCCAGCGAGGCATCAGCATGGGTTCCGTAAAGTTCACAGCATAACTACAGCACTTAACACCATAAACACTCAGATAACTCGTGGCCTAAACCGAAACCGCCACTGTGACAGAACAGTCCTAGTAGCGTTGGACCTGTCAAAGGCGTCTGACACCGTCTGCCCCTCCACGCTCCTAGAAGACATTAAGGCTTTTTCTCACCCACAGGGACTCAACTGGTGGTCAGCCAATTATCTGAGAGGTCGACACTCGTCAGTAATCTTTAGAGCAAATCTAGAAAAATTAAACAGGGGGTTGTTGTTGTTGTTGTAACAGCATACAAATTCCCTAGAGTTTTTAGGTAATGATGCGGGAGTGACAGTCCTTGGCCAGATATGAATCTGGGTCGTTCTGGTAACGTAGATCCCACTGTCGTGGGGTCCCACAAGGTGGTGTCCTTTCCCCACTTCTGTTTAACTATTACGTCTCAAAGCTCCCTCAACCACCAGAGTGTGTCTCCATTATCTCTTATGCTGACGATTGCTCGATAATGGCGGCTGAGAATGGAATTGCTCGAAAGTAAACGGTTACGTCTCTGAGCTTACTCGCTTTTTCACTGCAAGGAGCCTCACTCTCTCCCCTACGAAATCTCCAGCAACCCTTTTCACCACCTGGACGAGAGGTCGAACTACAGTTAGGAATTCACGTCGATGGTGAACCAATTCCGACGGTGAAGAACCCGAAAATACTCGGAGTTACCTTCGATAGTCTGCTGTCTTTCTCGGCGCACACAACACAATTGTCAATAGAGTACAGAGGCCCAGTAGAATCGCTTGCCGGCAGCACCTAGGGCAAAGATAAAGAAACGTTGTTGGCAACATACAAGGCAATTAGCCGGCCGGTCCTAAACTACGCAGCGCCCGAGTGGTCACCTGGGACATGTTGGACGCAGTGGATGAAGCTACAGACATGTCACAACACAGTACTACGGACCGCCACGAGGTGCCTTCTGATGTCGCCACAATACCTACACGACGAGGCATAGATGCTCCCAGTTAAAGAGCACAACCTAATGCTCAGCAAGCAGTTCTTGGTGGAGTGCAAACGTCGCGGGCACCTGAACCGACACCTGCTTGGCGCGGAACCCTCGCCCAGGCACGTCAGAAGGCACCTTTACCAGATGACGGACGAAGTCCAGATGTTCATTAAACAACCCCTCGACCAAACGATATATCGATAGGCCATAAACGGCATTCACAGTCGGTCCTAAGTTATATGGACTCCAGAGCTGTGAATGCCGTTTTGAGAACTCAACGACCGTGCGTGGACGAGACTGTACATCGTCTGCCTCGGGAGACACTCACCACACTAGCCCAATTGCGCTCCGGATACTGCAGCAGGTTAAACTCATACCTGAGCAGATTGAGCCCAGTGGTACCTAATTCATGCCCGGCATGCGGAGGGTCACCACATGACTCGATACACCTCTTCGCATGCCCCTTGAACCCTACTCAATTAACGCCCCTCTCACTTTGGACCAAATTTAATATATCGCTCTCCTCTGGGATTTTCCTGGATGATTGGAAAATAACCACCATTACCCCTATTTTTAAAAGTGGTAAAAAAATGATGTTCGCAACTATCGGCTTATTTCTAAGCTCTCGACGATGTCTAAAGTTTTTGAACTCAGAGTTAAGGATAAGATTAACTTTGCAGTTAAATCGCTTGTTTGCCAAAATCAGCATGGCTTTGTCGGTTGCAGGTCTACGGCTACCAATCTAACAGATTTTAGTGAGTATTGTATTGCGGCCCTTTCGTCCGGCCTTCAGGTGGATTGCATATACTCCGCCTTATCAAGAGCGTTTGGCAAGGTTTAACATAAGATTTTAATTGAGAAACTAGCTGGGCTTCCATTCAATTTTTTTGGACTGTATTAACTCCTACCTGTGCGTAGTTTCCCTTGAAGGTGTCAACTCAGAAACTATTTTAGCGTCTTCTGGGGTCCCTTCTAGGCCCTCTTCTTTTCGTGTTATTTATTAATGATGTAACTAGTTGTTTTTCATTTGCTAACTACCTACTTTACGCCGATGACTTGAAAGTATTTTCGACAATCAAGGATACGTCAGATGCATTTTACTGGCCCATATACTATGAAATTACTTTATACATCATATGTTCGTTCTCATTTAGAACATGCGGTTGTTGTTTGGATACCTAGTAATCAGCTTTACAGTTACCTTGTTTATACGACGCATTAATTCGTGTTAACTTTAATCGTTTCATTTTGACACGGACGCATAAACGCACACTTAACACGTGTCGGGACTTTTTAGCGTGTCACCGCAATTCGCATTAGAAATGGGAGTTAAGCGCTTCTGAACCGTGTTAAATGTCCGTATAAACAAGATGTACGTCAAAACGTTTTTAAACAGCTGTTGTTTCTTTTTTTATGCATTTTTCCGTATGAATGCTGCTTTCAAAATGAAAATAAATAGCCGATTGTATTCATCGGGTACCCTTATTTCGGTATGTATAAACGCTTGCAATTTAAGTGTGCTACACTGAAACGAGTTTGTATGAAACCGTATTTAGTGTTGTATAAACTAGGTAAGTAATAGAATCGAACGTGTGCAAAAAGTACTTTTGAAATTTGCCTTCGCTCCCGGAGATTTCAGACCCCGATTCCATCGTACGAATCACGTTTATCGCTAATGAATCTGAAAACTTTAAATAATCGTAGGACAGTTCTTTCTTTATCTTTTACAAACGGTTTTATTAATGGACTTATTGATTGTCCCTACTTACTCAATAGGATTAGTTTCAATATTCCTCGGCGGACCCTGCGCAACTCTTACCCCTTCTACGGAGAGAATCACAAAACTATCTTTGCCAGTAATGCTTCAATTGCGCGAGCAACGCAGGATTTTAATCTCATTGCTAACTTGGTAGCTCTTGACTTCTCATTGTCGAAGGGATCTTTTTTAAATCGCTTGTATACCGTTTTCTAGTAAATTTTTCCTATTTATTATATACAACTTATTTTACATATGTAAGTTATTTGCTAGTCTGTAAGAACTTTGTATGTTCATAGACAATAATTAAATAAATAAATAAATAAAATAAATAAATAAACACAATGGGAGTAGCACAATTCTTGGGCCTACCATTAGTTGAACTTGATGACAACGACTGAGAGACAACCCGATATAAGCACGGCTAAGTAAGCCGCTACAACAACAACAACAACGAGCCCGAGCCCGAGCCCAAGCCGCCAGTCGATGTCCCACCTCCTGACTATGACGAGGTACGAATAGCAATTACGCGGCTGAAAAACAACAAAGCTTCTGGAGCTGACGGCCTGCCAGCTGAGTTACTCAAATACGACGTCGAGGAGTTCATAAGGTGCATGCATCAACTCTTACGCAGAATATGGTCAGATGAACGCATGCCTGACGACTGGAATTTAAGTGTACTCTGCCCAATCCACAAAACCTCTCTATACGCGCCAACTACCGCAGGATCAGCGTTCTAAGCATAAATGATTAGGGCTTATCGAGCGTATTGTGTGAAAGACTGAAGCCCACCGTCAACGAGCTGATTGGGCCTTATTAGTGTTATTAGTGTGGCTTTAGACCATTGACCAGCTATTAACTATACGCCTAATCTTGCTGAAGACCTGAGAGTAGAGAATCAACACTCACCATCTATTTGTCGACTTTCAAGTCGCTTTCGACAGCGCGAAAAAGAGTTGACTATACGCCGCGATGTCTGAATTTGGTATCCCCGCGAAACTAATATGGCTGTGTTAAATGACGTTGAGCAGTACCACCAGCTCCGTCATGATTGGAAAGGACCTCGAGTTTTGTTCTGCCTTTTCCAAGTTGGATAAGGAAGCAACGTGAATGGGTCTGGTGGTATACGAGGACAAGACGAAGTATCTCCTGTCATCAAACAATCAGTCAGCGAATTCGCGCCTCGGCATCCACGTCACTATTGACAGTTATAATTTCGAAACAGTAGAGAACTTCTTTGTGAGTAGTGCTGAGCTCCACTGCTCAGTTTCAAAAGTATCCACTATATGAGTATCTATAAGTACATTTGCGCATTGGGTATACAAGATATAAAAAAGAAAATCAGCAAGCACAATGGCAATATTACAGTGAACGCGCGAAACATTAAATGCGGCGGTCGTGCAATTAACTCTGAAAGCGCTAAGATCAAAGCGATAAAACCGCAGCCGCAACCGCGACTTAAGGAAAGCAAAAAACTTCACTAAAGTTGTAGAGTGTATAAGTGGCAATGTATAAGCACATAAGTGTGCAAACAAGTATATTGCGCATGCGCTCTCAAGTTCACTCGCCCGTCTACAAGTAAGTTCTTATAGCAACTGACAAAGCTCATAGCGAGATACCGCGGGACTTGAAAATTCACTATTACTGGTGTTGACGATACTGATGATGATGATGGCGATCTGAGCAAGCGCGCGCACACGGTCAACACATCAGACCAACAGGTGTACGTCCGTCCACACGTAGGAGACGGGGAATATAATAAACAAAACGCCAACCATCTGATACGAAGGTGGCACAGCAGCGACTAATTACTGTTGTAAATTCGAAATACAGGCGTTAAAGTCAACAATGGTGATGAAGCAAATAGCCTAGGTCAACAATTTGGTATTTTTAATTGACATACAAATTGATATTTTGCCATGTACATACATATTTATGTATGTATGTATGTATACATACATAAATGTGCTTGGTAGTGTCCATATGTGCATACGTATAAGGGTGATTGACTCGGTGTTTTCAAACCGGTTTCAAACCAGTTTGTTTTGAATATTTTTAAGCGGGTTTTTTGAGATCTTGATTTTTCGAATATCGAACACACCGGGTTTTCACCTAGTATATTTATAAACCAGAATTTAACAATTCTAAATATTTATTTAATTTATTTAAAATAATGCAGAAAATTACTAAAAAAATAAAAGGAAAACCGAACGAAAACCTTTCATTGTTGTTTTTGTTGTACCAGCTTACTAAACTCTGCCTAAATCAGTGAATCGAATACATGTAGGGAGAGGGATGTTAGATGAGCTGATGTTAGTGAGCATGTAAAGAGATGGTTAGCGTCGTCGTGGCATCTTATTCAAATTAGACAGAGTAGTTTAATCTTCTACGTTATCCAGATTGGTGTTGTGTCGAAGTATCGCCAGCCTCACGAATCAACTTTAGCTCTCCGTCTGAGATAGGTGGTCCTTGGTTTCCGATGATGGAATTCAAGGGGCAGAGTTGACGAAGGTGTTGATTGATTCTCGTTAAATGCCTTTCAAGGCCTGTATATGGTAACACGTCTCCACAACACAAACAAAAATAACATAAACAAAAATAACACACAAAAATATCACAAACGAGAATAACACCAGCAAAAATCTCACAAACAAAAGTAACTCAGACAAAAATAACAGTTGTCACAATTGACACAATTGTAGATCTAAAGGGAGCTAACTCAAAATTCGCTATGAATTATGTACGTTTTGCATTTTTTAAGAAATAAGTTCTGCGCAAAAATACTGTGGATCGCTTGAATATTCATATGCACAAGAAATGTTATATACCTTTTGTGATGAAATTTCGAAATTTCGATGAAAATATGTTGGTATCAAAGGAATTCGAGGCAGGAGTACATTCTCTCATTTATATTTTCCAGTTATAATTATAGCTTCGATTATATCATTCAACAATTTTTTTACTGAAAGTCGAGTGCCATTACATAGCCTTGGTGGATCATGTGCACCACATGAGGGGGAACGCCTGGCAACTCGAGGGAATTTATGAATTCAACTGGGTAAGAATTCAACGGCCAACATCCTCGTCTTTCATGACACTATCAGTAGATGTTTACGTTAATGGATCTCAGTTTATTCCGTTCAGAATGACACTGTTAATATAACTAACATCAATGTTTTTAGCAATCAACAATGCTCGTTCACATAACCATTTTTCATCTCTGAAATTAATTTAAATATTGGGGAATACACAATTTATTAGTTCCTCAACCGATTTTGTCAATTTGCAAAAATCAGGAAGAAAAGTGATACAGTTGGTTGCCTATCAACCGGCATTTTTCCATTGCCTAAATCCAATAATTGTTTCGAAAATCTATCTGCTGATGGGTTACGTTGTAGCAAGGCATGCATATTTGCTCTCAATTTAAAAAATCGAATTTTGATACATGCGTTTATCTCGTCAGCTGGTGCTCCACGCGAAATTACCGGCAGAGTTTGGCGAAAGTCACCGGCTAATAGAACCAATTCTCCTCCAAACAATGGCGTATTATCTCGGAATCGAAAATCACT
The DNA here is from genome assembly GCA_029783565.1 of Rhagoletis cerasi. Classification (NCBI taxonomy): domain Eukaryota; kingdom Metazoa; phylum Arthropoda; class Insecta; order Diptera; family Tephritidae; genus Rhagoletis; species Rhagoletis cerasi. Next base: position 9,738 of record JAPVRG010276890.1, read on the forward strand.
TTTGGATCGGGTATTTGAGTAACTGTACATATTCATTCCGTGTCAAAATTATAAGCGCACCACGTATTGACAAGTTTTAACAATTTCTTTTGTAATATAACTTTAGTTATTTTTTTATCCTTTTGTTTATCCTTCAACAAAAACCATAAAAATCTAAGTTTCAACTTCTGTGAAATATTTGTAAAAAATTCAAAAAACTTTCCCATAAATTTCAAACTTTTTAATTAGATTTCTTAGAAAGATTCTGAGTATGCAGTTTTGCAGGCCATTCAATTCATATAAAAAAATCGTCGAACATGCATACATACTAAGCATGGAAGAGAATGGCCAGCACCATCAGCTACGAAAAATTCCATGAAGTCATCGGTAGGTCCTAGCTACTTCAAACTTGCACTTTTATATTAAAATTGATATATTCATCCTTTTAAAATATGCGACATTGACCACTCTAACACACTCCACGAATTTCAAAATATAATTCCGTGCAGAAAAACCATTAACGAAGAAATTCGGATAACATCGTATAAAGGAACGTAAATTGTTGTCATCAATAAAAAAATCACGTTTAATTAAATATTTAATATTAATTAGAAATATGTACATTAACTAACTACAAGAATGATTTCTTGTAATAGTATTTCGAACAGCTCTTTCTTCATTTGAAATGTATACTAATGCCACATTTGCTCCAGACGGTTGATTGTCAGTTGGTTCAGGTGGATCTACTTCAGGAAACGGAAGATTCAATCTCTTTCGAATATTATGTAGCGTAAAGCCAGGGTTGCCAGATGTCCGGATTTTAGCCGGACAAAACCCGAGCGGTCCAGTTTTTAGTCTGTTTGTCCGGGTGATAATTAAAGACAACGGACTAATGAGTGTGTGATCTGTTTAAATGCACACATACACAGCCCCTTTTCTCCCTCCCCCCTTTCATCCCCATACAAAACGAAACTTGTCCGGTTTTTTGAAGTTTCTGATCTGCGTACAGCAGACAGTAATTATAGACCCAGGAAATAAGGCATTCACCATTATCCCTCAAATAATCTTAATTCAGGAACCTTGGGTATGCCGCGGGCGTATCTGTGGACTTGGAAGGATTTCCTTGGGTAAAGTCCTTCAATTTAGAGGGACAGAAATGCACGATGCTTAGAGAGTTATGCTCCCAAGATGTCGTTGCGATAAAAAATTGGGTACTGCACGGACGGGAAACGCGCTGAGGCCATCGTAGTCTCCGCTTATCTGCCATACGATTCTATAGTCCACCTCCTTCGAGGGAAATTATGGACAGCGTGCAGTACGCCGAGTCAAATGGTACACATAAAAAAATAATTAAGTCAAATTGACAAAATATTTTTGTTAAGCCTTAACAAACGAATTTTTTTCAAATTAAACAAAATTTATCAGTTTCACCATTCAATTTTGTCATATTAAGAATATTTTCATCAGTTTTACAAAGAGAG
>JAPVRG010276897.1:2707-14595 GCA_029783565.1 Rhagoletis cerasi
CATTTTAAAGTAATTGAAAATATATGCAGGAAAAGTCAATTGACTGCTTCCTAGGACATCGCCATGTTAAATAAATGAGTTCGTTGCAGGTAAAATAGTGAGAATTTTAACTAGTTATCATTGAAAATAAAGTAGTTTATAAATAACTTTCAAATTAATTCAATTTCCTGCAGGGAAGTAACCAAACAGCCGGTCACATACGGAATGAGCTGTTTTAGACAGGAAAAATTGTTGAATATGTAGGCAAAGAAAATCTAAAAAAATTGTCTGTAAATATATATATGTATTGAACTATGCTACAATATATAGAAAAGTACGAAAGTAAATACATTGAAATTTCTACCGATTTTCGTTTCTTCCTTCCAGTTTGGCAATAAAAAATGCGGAAGACAATGCACCAACAAGGCGTGATCCAGCGACCATGGATCTGCTGCTGGACGGTGAACAGTGAGTATAAATATGACTATTATTTTAATATGTATTTTCTAATTTTTTTTATTTCGTTCAATTTCGCTTAAATTGCAGACCTAGTCTGGAGGAGATAAGAAGTTGGGGCAAGAGCTTCGATTTGCTAATGAAAAATGCGGGTAAGTAGACCATTAATTAAGCTGTAAGTGCTTAGGATTATATAAATAGAAAATGACGGAAAATAGTCAGGTGAAAAATTCATTGCTGGTCCTTAAATGAGTTCAAAGTTTGCCCAATACAACATCTAACGGCATGTTTTCGACACACACGAATTAATTACCAATATTGATATGGTTTTCCTTTTATTTTAATATGGCCACGCTCTTCTGCGAATAATGTCAATTTATTACGAAGATATCTTTAAAATAGATTTCTGCTTTTCAGATATGTAGCTATATTTTCTGAAGGGGAATCACCCAAAGCCGAATAAACTTTCCATTGTTTTTTCCACTGTTTTCTCGGTAGCACCCCAAGATATTTTGCCAGCAGAAGGTTTGAGCTCTGCATTTGTTACTGTCAAGTTAATGCCACCCACTGTTTGTCTTAATTTGCTACTTAAAACTGTAAACCACACCATTAAGAAGTTTGGTTCTAAGTCGAGTGGGGTGTTCCGTAATTTTTACAACTTGGAAAAACTGGTGTTTTCTGGGAAAAATTTGCCATCAAAGAGTCTGACATTTTTGTAGATTTTTTTAATCGAAACATTTTGTTAGTGAAATATCACTCAGGGCCACTATTTGCTCTTTGTTTAATAAACTCAATCGTGGGTGTAGTTAGATCATCGAGGAACCTTCGCGAAGGTTGTCCAAAACCATCGAAGCTGTGCGTGAACTAATAGTGCAAGTTCTAGTGGTGGTTAACTCAACACAGAGTTGAGTTATTGAGTTGGCTCCTAACAATGAATCGGTAACTCAGACTCTGCTCTCAAAAAAATGTAACTCAGTAATCAGTTGATGTCCCGCGGCTCATATGATTCAATTAAATAATGGTGGCTCATTTCTGTCCATAACTAAATTCTCTCACTTCGCCACAGTGTTAAGCATGGAAAAGTTTTGAATTGTTTGCATTTGCTACACCAAGACAAATTCATGATTACGCCTTGTGCTAAACTTAAAATTAATAATAATAATAATAATTTGGCGCTTACACATATGTTAGTGTTTGGCCGAGCTTCTCCTCCGATTTGTGGCGTGCGCCTTGATGTTGCCACACAAAGGGGAGGGACCTACAGTTTTATGCCGACTCCGAACGGCGATTGTATTTTTGTGAGAAGCTTTTTCATGGCAGAAGTACCCTCGGAGGTTTGCCATTGCCTGCCGAGGGGTGACCGCTGTTAAGAAAAAACCTTTTCTCTAAACTTTTTTGCGACGTTGACCAGGGCTTGAACCCAGGCCTGCGGGGTGGAAGCGCGCACTGCTTACCACTACACCACAGCGGCCACTCTTAATTTAGTCTCATTTAAATTGTTTAGATTTTATTTTCACCACTGAATTTTAATAAAATTTGAAGTAAATTTAAATTTTTTAATAAAATTTTAAGTAAATTAACAGACAATTTCCGTTAATTTGCGATCAAAATTGCAACCGCCTAACCGATTTCACCTAAACTTATTACACGTATTGCTGTTAGCCTCACTCAAAAATTCTTTGCAAATTCTTGAAATTTCACTGCGTAATTTCGCTCAATTCCTCAGGTGTGTATATAAAGAAATATTTCAGCAGAAAATTTGATTTTTACGAAATAAATTAGAGAGCGTAACGGTTATGATCTTTATAATAAAAATCATAATTTAACCGTTTGATTTCTATTTTTTCGATCAAAAAATAATCGTTATTTTTAATTTTTATTTTTTCGACCATAAAAGATTGAAATTAGTCATAAAAAAGCAGTCTCTTTATAACGGTTAAAAATGATCGAAAAAAATTAAAATCAAAAATAACGATTATTTTTTGATCGAAAAAATAAAAATCAAACAGTAACGATTACTTTTTGATCGAAAAATAAAAATCATTATATTTAACGACTATTTTCGGTCCCTGAAATAAATAGAATTTTATTAAAAGGGCGTAGTACTGTTCACTTTTTTTTAAAAGAAGCCTGCATCCCAGTAGTTGCTTAACCGATTCCCAGGCCAATTCTCCAGCAAGGTGTGTGGAACTGCATTTGCTTTTTCAGGAGATGTACCGAGGTAAGGCGGCCAGCCTAGCCGAATAAGTAGAGCTATAAACTGCCATTTAGTAAGTCCCGGGTTCGAAGACAGGTCAGCGCAGACGATTTCTTTTTGGCTTCATTAAAAAGATTTTACCTCTGAAAATGAGAGGAAAATCTTCTTAACAATAAACCATAGAGATATTATAGTACTTTTGTTCTATTTTATTAGGTACTTTTTTCTCTGTGGGGGCAATGTGAATGCTAAAATTTACCTTATTTTCCCATTGTGCAAAATATTCTCAACACTTTTTATACTACATACATGAATGTATGTATGTATTCAATTAAGTCATCTAACCTGAACACGCTTATTTTATTGTTTAACTCATAATGGAAATAAGCTGCCAGCGTTGCGGTATGACATGGCGTATGAGTAATCTCTGCACCAAGTACAATTATTCCCTTTATACCGTAAAAGCCTGAATGAGTTAAAATGCAAATAATTGAAGGTTAATTTTTCGAAATTTGTTCTGCTGCCAAATCCTTAACCTTTCATGACCTTAAGAATGTCAATGCGGTTACTCCTAAAAGCCTTCAACAATTTCAAACAGCATTTTTTATTTATTGTCATTACCGTACACTTTTGTATTCAAAGAGGTTGGTTTTGATTGGAAATTAATATATTCATAATATCGATATGTCAACAACAATAAATAAAACAGAAAGTGTGTTAGTGAGTGTGGTGAAAGCCAAAATCCAATAGCTTACTTAGGCAACACTTATACAATCGCAATGTAATTGCCTTTGTTGGTCGCTACTACCAGACTGTAAACAAATTTCTACTAAGTTTGAGGTATTAAATCAATGGCAGTAACCGATTGTAGATACATATATGTAGCTAGTTTACTTAGTGGTAAATTGTTGACTAATTATTTATCTGTGTTTTTCTTTTTCGTTTTTTGTTTGATGAATACCTGTCAAGCTTCTTGCTGCTTAGCCCATATTTGAAGGCATTTGGTGAAAATTTGTTGACATTTGTGCTTGGTTTAATTGTCAACTGGCTTTTGCTGTGGTCCTTGCGGTTGTGGCCACGTACTATATCGGTTGCATTTGGCTTGAAATAAAAAGGGAGTGCAATGGTTACAATTAATTGTGCATAGCTATGTATATTAACATATTTTTCCAGTGAGAAATTGTGCTTCTTACATGACTTGTGCGCATTCTTACTTTTGCGTGCTTATTATACACTTTAATTTTATTTTTATATTTTTTATATTTACTTTACCTTTATGTGGCGCTCAGCTATAAATCTTTCGTTACAACTATGTAAATAGTGAAGGAAAATGCAAACACGCGATGTCACTTTCTTTCAACAACTCTATTAGCATAGTTTACTCACCTGTCGTGTGGTTTTTCTTCTCTTTACGCTTTGTAATGCGGCACCAACTGGCAGGTATTTACATTTTGTGCTGCCAAGGGCGTTTAAACACAATTAACTTCTACTTAACTCAGTCTTCAATAAAAGGTGAAATATGTATGTACTTAATTACATACCTAAATATATGGATATGTATTATATTTGCGACATTGTCTGGTGGAATTTTATATTTGTCATTTGTGGCTACACTTTTAAGCGAGAAATTTGAAGATTTGGACAACACATTATAACTGTTCTGAAGAGTAGAAAAATTTGAAAAAAAGAAATCTTTCGATAACTGGCTTATTTATGTCCGGGAAGCTCAAGCGCGATTCCATCAAACGTTAAAATTTTCGCACACTTTTTCGACAATTTCCGCTATTCTTTATCATTCCTATAATCAACTTGCAGGATTTCAACCCGATCAGTAACTGCACGATTTTTTCGTTAATTTTCTGGATTATTTCGCGATGTACTTGTAAGAATTTTACGGGATATTTCGGGATATGTTTAGGGTTTTTCGGACTTTTCGACACTCTCCTCGTTTTATTTTTCGGGATCTTTTCGGAGACTTTTCCACATATTTTGGACTTTTTCGCATTTTTGGAATTATTTCTGTCATTGTAAATAAAGTGAAGTGCTTTGAGATTTTTCGAGACCTTTCGGGAGTTTCCGGAAGGTTTCTTCGTGTTTTTACCCCCGGGATTTTTTCGGGATTTTTCTGGATTCTTTTGGGTGTTTTATGTTTTCGGAAATTTTCAGGACTTTTGTAAACTTTTCGGAATACTTTGATACTTTTTTGGAGTTTTTCGGAATCTTACCGGATTTTTCGAGTTTTTTCGAATTTTTCCGGATGTTTTTATTTTTTGCGATCTCTCGGATATTTTCCCAGATATTTCCCTTTTCGGAATTATTCGGGTTTTACTTTTTGGGATCTTTCTGAATTTTTTCGGATGTTTTTTATATTTTCACGATTTTTCGGAACTTTTCAGGGCCTTTTTTTTAATCACCAGGGACTTTTGGTGACTTTCTGGGTTGTTTTGCCACTTTTTTGTATTTTTCGGGGTTTCAGGATTTCAGGATTTTTTGAGACTTTTAGGTACAAAAGTACATTGGAACGACGAAACTGGCCTTATTTCACTTTTGGCAAACAATCCGGTGCATATGAGTACCCGGAATAAGTAGTGCGCCTAATAAGTAGTTAGACATATCGGGCGACCTATCATGGTTCTGCAGGCTCTTCGAGACATCGATAGTATGAACAGACTATGTACTTCTTCGATTGATGTGTAGGTAGTAAAAGTAGTTTACCTTATTGTGTAGATTTTTTAAAAGATTCTGTATGTACTAAATGAATTTCGCTTTTGGTCATCACATCCACTATTTCATTTCCTGCGATTACCTTATGCCCAGGTAGGTTGTACCACATAATCCCCAAAATCAAAATCCCCAAATAACTTATGAATATATTTCACATGAGCTTATATACCAATTTTATTGTTTTTCAAATTAGATGAGATACACTTTTAGCCCTTTTGACGTTTTCAAGCTTTATAATTATAATAAAGAATTTAAATAATATTTCGCACAAAATTTACTTCAGAATAATGCTCTTTACAATTATAGATACAGGCTAAAGTGAAATAGCGAAAAAATTAGTAATAACATAACGGTATGAGTATTGTATGTATATACATAAATATACATATGTATATATACATAAATATATATATGTATAAATTGAAACATGGTTCAAGTCATGGTGAAATTGTACCAGGTGAAGTAGTAAGAGCGAGAAAAGGATTTATATACGAGTAGATTATTTGAAAATTTGCCTTCCAAATTATGTATAAAGTAAGGCTCACACGATTTGTTAATTTTGGCAACCACAGAGTGGTGTTGTCTATAAATTTGTATCGAGAATGAGTTAATATTAATAAAAAAACCTCACTCTGTAACTGTCAAAATCTACAAATCTGTACAAATTTACAAATCGTGTGATCCCAGCTTAAGATAGCCGAATTATAGAAAAATAAAGCGAGGAAGCTGTTTTATTACTTTACCTGTTTATTGTGCCATGGGTTCAATTCTGCTTGCAAGTGGAAAAGAGAGGGTGAGAAGAAAAGGGAAGAGTACACATGCGTCTGTACCGTCACATCCCTTCAAGTTTCTTGCTCTGCATTTGACATTTTCATTGTTTCCCATGTAAAGAACGAAAAACTTGAATTAAAGAAAATTGAAGCTTGTAAAAGCAAATAGAAAACACAAAAGAGAATCAACAAGTAGTAATTGAATCATGTAAATTGGGTGTATGTAACTACGAATCAGAACAAAGGTAAGACTCGGTTTGCGCTATTGTTTATATGATCGGTGATATCATTTATTCAAAAGTTTGGGGATTTTGTGTTTGGGGATTTTGTGTCACTGTCACCAAAAATGTGTGGTGATTTCGTGTTTGGGGATTTTGATTTTGGGGATTTTTTTGAAGCTGGGGATTTTGTGTTTGGGATTTTATTTTTGGGGATTTCGTGGCTCTCCCGTCCAGGTACCCATTAGCCATGCAGTCGCCTATTTCTAACTACCCTATATACAGATTTCCCGCTCCCTAAGACATATTTGGAAGAAATTTTTGGAATTGTTTTTGTGTACTCCTATCTTCCGGCTGAGTTTCATGCCTCCCTGCCTAGATAGTAATCATGTTTTCGATGTTAGAGCACGCAGTCGTTTCGACCAGATCAGGCGTCCATGCGAATTTTACTGAGTATCCTTTCTGGCAAAGACGTTTGAGTAGTAAGAATAGTTTGTCACTCTGGTTATAAGAAAATTGCAAATTTTTGGCTTTTTGGAATCACAAAATCGAGTATACTTACAGCTACTGGGCAGTTTTGATGAATTTCAGTTTTTCATGTAGACATAGGCGGCTGAATTCTGAAATATTCTGTAGATTAACTTTAGCTTCACTCAAGGCACTCAAATGTACAGTTTGAGCCTGGGCCCTTGCAGCTGTGGCAGAACCTGTTGAAAGGTATTCCAAACTTTTGCAGTGGACACCCACGGACAAGTGTCTTTTGCAGACGGCTCTGTTTTAAGTGAGTGATAGGCATTTCAGATCATTCTGGTAACCCTTTCTTATCCTGACTAGTTATTGATACAGACCACAAACCTTTTTGCCAATTTGAACAAAATCAAAACGATTTCATTTTTGCCCACCAACACACAAGCTTCGAAATGCTTCGAACATGTGTTGACAACATCGCTACATACGAGTTAAATTCGGCGAATATCGGATGTTAACAATACAGATTGCCAACAATGTTTGTCGTCTGTACCTAGTAGGGTGATTGACTCGGTTTTTTCAAACCGGTTTTCCTCGATTTTTTCATAAATTTTTGAGCGGGGGTTTTAAAATCATATTTTTTCGAATATCGAATAGACCGGGTTTTTTACCTCCAGACCCGGTTTTTTTTTATTTAGATTGTAAAGCTATAGATTTTGAAGAATAGTCGAAATGCGGCAGCATATCAACTCATTTCACATCCATTATATTCTTATTTAAACGCTAACCACAAAAAGATTATCAATTGGCAGCACTGAACAAGTGAACAGCCTAAGGCGAATTCACTACGTATACTAGCTACAAAACAAAAGTACAACAAGCACACCATTTTGACAATCAGTACAAATTGAAATTAGGGCTCTGGGGTCAATTCTCGTTCGGTGTTAAAGTGAAAAAACTTGCCACTTCACGATAACGCAGAACGAAAATTGACCCCCTGGTAACATCATCTTATATGAGTTCGCCTTGGAACAGCGGTTTCAAACGTTTGCCAGTTGGGTTTGGTTTACCACAAGCTAATTATAAAGCGAAATAAATTTGCAGTGAATTAAAATTGGATTAATTTCAGCAAGAAAAAACGAAACAGAGGTATTTTTGAAGATTTTGTATATTCAGAAAAATATCAAGCCTTATAACAACTAAAGAAACAATAGATTGACTGCAAAACATTTAAACTGCATTTTATTTTTAAAAGATTACTTTCATAGAAATATCATTATTTAGTTACATGTACTTTTTTTGTACTTAGAACAAATATTGAATTTTTTATGAGATATTTTCTTTTTTTTTAACTTGAAAAACATTTGAATTTGTTTTGTATTGATGAATCTTTTTAAAAAAACAGTTTAACTTTTGCTATTTTTGCTTTTTTTAGCTGACCGTAGATATTTTTATTTATGTAAGGTGTTAAGAGGCTGTCAGTTACTCAAAATATTCGGTTTACCCAGTTTTTTCCTAATTTCAAAATTAGAAACCGGTTTTTTTAAATGGCCATTTTTCGAATAATTCGAAAACCGGGTTTTAAAAAAAGTCGAATAAACGAATACCCTAATACCTAGCTTAGGTAGAGAAATGTTCCACTCGAGCAAAAAATTTATCAGCAAATGCTTGAGGTGTTATACATATATTTTTATGTATTTCTGATCTGTCGTTTCAATATATGCAATATATGCACAAACTAATAAACCGAAACCAAAGCCAGACATATGCAAAATAAGCTTTTTCAAACTAGCGCTGACAGGTGTCGGTTTCTGCTTTAGGTGCTTGCAATTTGTAGTTTACTGACACACGGACTTCAAACAGCTTGCTACTATCATTCTAAACATAACTTTCAAAATTAGTTACATACTTATATTAATATGCCAACATTTAACTTTCACAGCTGGGCGCAAAGTGTTTCGTGACTTCCTACGTAGCGAATTCAGTGAAGAGAATATCCTCTTTTGGCTCGCCTGCGAAGAGCTGAAAAAGGAAAGCAGTGCCGAGGCGATCGAAGAGAAAGCGCGTCTCATCTATGAGGATTACATTTCGATATTGTCGCCACGTGAAGTGTCGCTGGATTCGCGCGTGCGTGAGATCGTCAATCGTAATATGGTCGAACCGACAACGCATACCTTTGACGAGGCGCAAATACAAATCTATACGCTCATGCACCGAGACTCATATCCAAGGTACATACATATACTTATGCATAAGTAATTAATAGATTCTTATAGACACATGAATATTTCTATGCTTGCGCGACAGATTCCTCAACTCGCAGAAATTCAAAGCGCTGGCACAACTGCAAGACGGCAGCTTATCTGCAGCGGCTTCCACAACAGACAGTCCCACTTAAGAAGGTGGAAAGTGTGTGTGTTTTCTGAACCAGCGAAAGTAATGGAAGAGCTTTCAAGCCAGACACTGGAGGGAGAAAAAACCAAGGCATTTCACAAAAAAAAAGATAAGTTGGATGAAACACTGACGTTGGCTTTGTAATAGAAACAGAAGGTAAGCTTTAGTTTGAAGCTGGAAAAAATGCAGTAAATTAATGGAAGTGATTGAAGAGACAAAATGAAAACAGCAAACCAACCAACCAACAAAACAAACAAACAATAAAGTGTGTTCGCAAAAGGCTTGCGAAATGCAACAACTAAATTTAAGTAGCACCTAAGCTCTAGCACTAGACAAGACTAAGGACTAAGCGTAGAAGCATTAAGCATTAAGCACTTACATGTCTAAGCATATGATCTAAGGTTCTACTACAACAGCAAAAGAAAATAAGTTATATAAGCCATAACAACAGCAACAATATATATGTATGTATTTTTAAGGAGAAAACTTTGTTACAGTATTTAATTTCCTACTAGTTTGTAAGCGTCAAGCGAAAATACTTACTACATGTATCTACTTACATATGTACTTGGGTACTTATTTATTTACTTACTGGTGTATACAGCAAATTCTCGCTTGTACAGGTTTCTATTCGAATGTACTTATAGTATGCCACTGCAAAAAATAGACCACTACTTCAAATAATTCTGGTTTAGATAGGCGAAAAGATAGCATGCAGATTGGTTTAAATACATACATGCTTATATGAGTGTTTATGTGTATGCCACCATTTTTTACTAAATTTTTAAGTTCATAAAAAGCAGATAGGAATAATGAACCCCAAAAAAAAGAAACAAAATACAAAAAAGAAGCAATACATAATTCCTTAAAAAGTATGCGAAACTATTTATAACAAGAAAAAAATAGCAGCAATCGGCTAAGGAAAAAGCAGTAATAAGGCACAAACTGTAAAACAAAAGAAGTAAGCAGAGTAATAAGAAAAAAGCACAAAGCGATTTGGGGGACTTAAAAAGTGTAAGAAAAACGCGTATGGAAGAAATACAAAGTAAAGAAAAGCAAAGCAAACAAGTGAAACATTCAAACGAATCGTATGCGCACAAATTGATGTTAAACACAAAAAAATGTTTAGAACTCGTGCTGCGAAGCCGAAAGTGGTAAAAAACAAAAAAAAAATTAAGATTTAAAATTAAAAAAAAGTATTTATTTTTATGTGATTGTGACACATGAACAAATAAATTGAAATGCATTTAAAAAAATGCGTCAGACATCAATCTAAGCGAGATTATATGTATGTATGTAAGTATGTAAGTGCACGTACACGAAATCTAGTCAGCGCGGCTGTTGAGAAACAAAAAAAAATTGAATAAATTGCAAAAAAACAATAAAAAAATAAATAAAATAGAATAATCAAATATGCGTGCGAGCTCTGGCAACGCATTTTGTGGCAGTATAGTTTTAGGCGCTGTGGCTATGGGTGTGTTCGAGCTACGTAAAAATGCCGCAGTGACAATTTTTATATTGCGTTTGATTTGCTAGTTATGAGCAACGGATTGTCACAATTTTGTTCTTCGAACGTATTATGTAAGCAGAGTCGCCTAAAATGTTTGCGTAGAACGTGATGATCTTTCATAATAAGCAGAATATAGTTTAAACAAACTAAAAAACACGCTTGCAGCAGCTTCTACGCTTGGAGAACTATACACGCCTAAATGTATGCAGCAGATGATGTGCCACTTATGTGGACAGGTAAAAGTTACAAACAAAAAAGCAAATAAGCAAGCAAACAAACATACAAGTGAAACTAATATAAGCGTGTTAAAAAGTAAAACTGCCGCATTTATTGTAGCTCGAATGCACCTTATTTGAGTGAAGCTAAAAGCGCACACACGCACAAATGCAAATGCACAATGAAAGGAGAAAAATTAAGTTAGGCATGTATGTATGCATGTACAAGGTGCGAGTGGTACGAAGCTTTTTTTTTTATTTATAAACCAAAGAGATCTTAAATGTTGAAATTTTTTCTTATAAATTGTTAATTTATAAATTAAAAAAATTAAATTGTTATGTAAAAGCGTATGCTAATTTAAATTGCTTATTATTTAATATATATTATTTTTATACATATTCTATATTGTTCTTTAACTATAAGGATCAGCTAACCTGTTCTGTTCTGCCGTTGTCTTAAATAGTACGAGAGGAGATCAAAAAGTTTGCGAAATGAAGTGGAAGAGCTGTAAAATTGAATAGGAAATCATTTATTCTTTTCGATATACATATTACACCGTGCGACCAAAACAAAAAAAAACCAAGACACACAAAAAAATCAATAGATATACTCACGAAAGTAGGGACGAAATATAGTAAAACTGTGTTTTTAGTTTTTCTCTCTGACGTCAGGCTTTTTTTTAAAGGATTGTGAACTTGAAAGATTCTGATTAACTCAAACTATTTAAAAAATTCAGTGCAATGTAGAATAAGAAACTAAATAAGTACTAAATGAAAGAGAACATTTTGAAGGCTTAAAAAAATATTTTTTGGTTCACAAAGACGAATAGTTATTGAAAATGTCCTTTTAATTTATTAATTTAAAGGATGTGCCAGTGTATATATTAGTCCTTAACATATATTTATTTCAAAAATAACTGTTCGAAATTTTCAAGGATTGCCAAGGATCAAGTTCTA
>JAPVRG010276897.1:14615-34230 GCA_029783565.1 Rhagoletis cerasi
TTCAAACAGACAGACGGACAGACGGACATGGCTTAATGAACTCAACTCGTCAACCTGATCATATCGGTATACTTATTGATGGGTCTATCTCTGCTCCTTCTGGTACTTACAATTTTTTAGGCTCGGACCAAAGTTAATATACCATTTCATGTTCATGAAAGGTATAAAAATTAAGTTAGGCATGTATGTATGCATGTACAAGGTGCGAGTGGTACGAAGCTTTTTTTTTTATTTATAAACCACAGAGATCTTAAATGTTGAAATTTTTTCTTATAAATTGTTAATTTATAAATTAAAAAAATTAAATTGTTATGTAAAAGCGTATCCTAATTTAAATTGCTTATTATTTAATATATATTTTTTTATACATATTCTATATTGTTCTTTAACTATAAAGATCAGCTAACCTGTTCTGTTCTGCCGTTGTCTTAAATAGTACGAGAGGAGATCAAAAAGTTTGCGAAATGAAGTGGAAGAGCTGTCAAATTGAATAGGAAATCATTTATTCTTTTCGATATACATATTACACCGTGCGGCCAAAACAAAAAAAAAAATCAAAACACACGAAAAAATCAATAGATATACTCACGAAAGTAGGGACGAAATATAGTAAAACTGTGTTTTTAGTTTTTCTCTCTGACGTCAGGCTTTTTTTTTTAAAGGATTGTGAACTTGAAAGATTCTGATTAACTCAAACTATTTAAAAAATTCAGTGCAATGTAGAATAAGAAACTAAATAAGTACTAAATGAAAGAGAACATTTTGAAGGCTTAAAAAAATATTTTTTGGTTCACAAAGACGAATAGTTATTGAAAATGTCCTTTTAATTTATTATTTTAAAGGATGTGCCAGTGTATATATTAGTCCTTAACATATATTTATTTCAAAAATAACTGTTCGAAATTTTCAAGGATTGCCAAGGATCAAGTTTTAAAAGGTCATTTTCAATACCTACTCGTCTTTTTAGGCAACTTATAACACCTAGTGCCTAAAGGTATGCTACACCGCCAATCAACTAGTACCAACTGGGATATAAATCACGTATCCGCAAATATGTGCAAAGCTGCATGTGCAAAAATTGCATAGTAGAAATTATTTATGCACGTGCACTTCTCAAATGCCACATAGAAAGACCTACTAAAGTAGTTAGTCGATGGCATTCCCAATCATGCTCAACTCGCTTGACGCATCAAAACCTTTACAGAGTTTTCTCAACGGCAAAGGCCAAAGGGCTACAAGCCGTCCGGGCTCGGTATGACTTTCAGCATACAGAGGCGGTACAAGAGTTACCATTGGGCACAGCGCCTACCCACTTTTTGAACCAAATAAATAACCGGTGCTCAACAAACTCGCTTGATGCATCCCCCAAAAAACTCTTCCGGAGTTTTTGAAACGGCAATGCCACAGCGCATAGAGACTCTGCATGACTTACAACCATGCAGAGGTGGTAACTGATGGTTATCATTGGCCACAGCGCCTACCTAAATATTTTTATTTGAATAAATTCATCCTTGTCTTGCCCTATCACTGAGTTATTCGTCGTCCTTTCACACCAACAATTTTAATTTTAGTCAATTCCACAGAATGTTCTCTTCCATTTGGCACCCATATTGTTATTCCACATTGTACTGAATTTTTTAAATACATTTTTTTTTCGTTAATCAAAAGCCCTTTGAAAAATTCTGATGCCGGAGAGAAAAATAGTTTTACTATAATTGGCTCCTAGTTTTGCGATATATTAATTTTTTATGTGCAAAATTGACTGCCGCATGGTGTTATTTTTAAATCCTAAAGGCCAAGTCACACGATTGATGCATTTCTACAAATCTGTATAAATTGACAATTAATAGTGGCGTTTGGAATTATTCTTATTGAGTTGAACTCATGAAATTTCCAGACAACACCTCTCTGTGACTGCCAAAATGTACAAATCTGTACAAATGCACCAATCGTGTGACACGATCTTAATACAATTCTCAAATCTTTTAGAAAGTTTATTTCAAAGTAGCCGAATTCTCTACGGGCTTGTCTGAGTTACAATCACAACCGCAGTATTGCGCGAATCATTAAAATATGTTGCAAATTATATCTTATCTTGGAAAACCTGAGAATGAATGTTCATGTTCTCGAGGGTGTTGGTATCTTGAAGCCACCTAGCTGGCAAAATGAGGAAAAATACGTCTTCTAGGGCTGCTTATTTCGAATATTTTGTAAAGATAGGCCTACTGTGATTGATTCTATTCTAGTTTATTCATATGGAGTGGCCAGAGTTTCATGCCTTCTGAATCAGTTTCTTTTAGAAGGTGGAAATTTACGGGAAATAAAAATCATGTAGTAAACATTTAACTTTGCTTCAAACACATATCTTCCTAGATATATCTGACTTCCGCTTTTTTGTGTTTCTGCTTTCGAATGTTTGTGTTTGTCTACCTTCGAATGACAGGGATATTCGGAGATCTTCCAATAAAGCTTCCAAAGAGAAGGGCTTATTGCGAAAATCCTGCCAGAAAGCGTCTACTTAGAAGTGCCACTCATTTTGCCGACTTTGTGTACTTGTTTAGGAAAGGTATCATAACGTAAATCTTGCGTAAGAAGCCAACCCATATCCATTTTCATTTTCCTCAATGCCCTTTTTGAGATATTCTCGTAATGCTGATACATTTCTCTGTATACATAATACTAGTACGGTTTTTTCTGAATTCCAATACGTCATAATATTTCTGGCGGATTGTGACCACTTGAACTTCGTAAGTTAAGTCTAACCTTTTTTGTCACACTACATATGTAGGCTCTTGCTTCGACTCGGGCTCATAGTGATGAAGCTAAGTTATGTGTCAGTAAACAATTCGGTTCATAAACTCATTTTTGTTCTGAAGAAAATCCCCCATTTTCAATGTTATTCCCCAAAGAATTTACTTTAATTACACAGGGCAACACTAATTTTGGTGCGGCAAATGTTAAAGCTATTTTTGATATATATTTTTGTCCTGACTACGAACCTGTCGATATATAGTTTCCAACAGCTACAAATTTTGAGAATAGCGTGTCAAAGTGTAAAAAAATTGCGTTTTTGGCTCCAACAAAGAAACAAAAAACGATAGAACCTTCTACTTAGGCTTAGACTAAAACTTGAAATTTCGAGAAAGAACTGCTTTTGGCGAAATGTATTTGCTAAAACAAGTATATTCTTCGTTAATTTAACAGATATTGCTGGAAGCTCAACTTCAACGTCTGTCAAAATAACAAATAAATGTGTGTTGAAGCAACAGATAAATTTGACAGGCTAGTCTGTTACTTTTCCAATATTTTAACAAAGATGAAAGTTAGATGAACCGAAATATTGTTGATTAAACGACTTTTCGATTAACAGTCAAGTACTGTTAAACTAACTGTCCATAATTTTCTCAGTGTATCCCCCTTCCTCTTTATCTCTTCAACCTTTTAATTTTGTTAGCTCTTTGACTTCTCCTCGTAAAAGTAGAGTAATTTGCATGAATATTGTTCAATTTTGATATACAGGGTGTCCCAGAAGTAACCTGCCAAACTTGAGAAGGTATGTAGGTGGGGGTGAGCTCCCTGATAAGCAAACATTTTTCAGGCCCAATTTTTTTAGATTCAAAAAAAATTTAAAAATTTCAAAAACGGTAACACTTTTACTTGAAAAATTTTTGCTTATCAGGGAGCTCACCCCCCACCTACCTTCTCCACAAGTTTGGCAGGTTACTTCTAGGACACCGTGTATATTTAATAAATGTTAAAGACTTACATCGTGACAAATGATAAAAAATTGTATGTAAACTTTGTACACGTTTTATTCTTGAGAGGCTTTTAAAGTACAAGGCCATGAAAAATTAGCACAGCAAAAGTCACATAAATTACATTGTTTCAATGAGGTCTTAGTACAAGGGTTTGCTCTAAATATATACATACAGTGACTAAAATATAAATTCGGGCACGAAATTTTAGCAAGTTTTGGCTATTTTTCTTTAGCTCATGTTTATTACTTTGTTTTTATGAAAGTATAGCTGACTACCTAACAAAAACCATATAAGTCCAAATTTCAGACCTTGTGCAAAAATTATGAAAGCTCTGCAAAGTTTCACCAAAATTTCAAACTTTTTAAGCAGCAACTTCAGAAAAAATTTTGTTGCCCATTAAATTTTGGTATAATAAAGTGCAGGTTTGTAGTAGCTAGGACTTACCTTTGGTTTTGGCAATTTTCTTTGACGGTGTTATGCATTTTTTCCCATACAAAGTACATAGTATGTTCGACAATTTTTTTTATATGGAAGAAAATGAGCAGCATCTTTAACGATAAAAAATTGACAAAAATCAACGGTAAGTCCTAGCTACCTCAAACTTGCACTTTTTTTACTAAAATTTAATGGGCTTCAAAACTGCATACCAAAATTTTTTCTAAAGATGCTGATTAAAAAGTTTCAAACTGTGATGAAACTTTGCAGAATTTTCATAATTTTTCCCCAAAATCTGAAATATTAAAAATAATAAACATTAAATAAACTAAAGAAAAATAGCCAAAACTTGCTAAAATGTCTTGTCGCAATTAATATTCGGGTCACTGTAGATATAACACTGCAGAATACTTACATCTGTAATATTTAAGTAAACTTTAATCAGAAAATATCTATCAAAGAACATACATATGTAACTCTCCTTTGTTCACAAAACCAATTGACCTTTGTTCACGAAATCTGTTGACGTTTAGTTCGCATTTTTTTTAGAAATAGTTTTTTTTTTTTAAATAACTGCTGTACTTAAATTGCAAGCCAAAACTTCAATGCAATGAGATTACTTGGCATATTTATAGATTAACCTTGTAACCGGTATTAGTTTCGTAACTTATATTTTATTTTATTCTATTTTGTTTCATTTTATATTTTTGTTAAAGTACCATTCCGCCCTGTATATAATATAAATAAATGAAGCGAAAGTGAAATCTTATAATTCCAATAATTAATTACGATTAAAAATTTATGTTGCTTAGTTTTTAAAATAATAATATTAAAAAATTCCGAAATAGCTATAAATTAGTTTGTTGTATGTCTATTTGTTTTGAATTTGTTTATACTAATATGTTCATAAAAGAAAATTGTTTGTTATAGCTATATTTTTGTTGTTGTTATACTTTATGTGCCGAAGTGGAAGTTTTAATTTCACTAAAATTTAAAGAATAATTGAATTCTTTAACGGCAAAAGTTTCTCACATACTTATGTAATTGAAAATGTAGCAGTGAAGGTAGAATGATAATAAAAAAACAACCAAAAGCAGCCACAACAAAAAACAAATGAATTTTTTACATCGAAAGCATTTTGTAAATAAATATGGTTTTATCTTCACAACCGCAAAAAAAAAAAAAAACAACAACAACAACAACATTGTATTATTAATGAAATTATATAATACTATTTAATAATTACAAATTAGGCACTGTACTTATGTATGGATGTGTGCATTATACGATTGTATTATGTATTGTAATTATGTATGATTTGTTTTTTATAAAAATAATAATGAGAATAGCAAAATAAGTACACAGTTAGCTAAAAAAATATATGTTAATGTATTTATTAGTATTTATGTATTTATTAAAAGAAATAATTTGTCTAGTCAAGTAGTGCAAAAACTTAGCGAAAATAAAATTAAAACACAAAAACATAAAACAAAAAAAATTTAAACCGAAACGCCTAAAAGCCATATAAACATAAAATGAAAATGCAATCTTGATACCAAAAAAAAAATTAAAACGAAACCAAAAATAAAAAAATGTGAATGAATAAGAAACTAGTTTAGTTTAATTTAATTTACTTAGAAAAAAGTTGTTGAAATATACGAACTCAATTTTAATTTCTAAAAAAAATATAAATGCTTGTGTTCTTATTTTTTTTTTTTTGGTTTATGAACTATTTTAGCATACATTTCTATTTGATGATTTCTATGTAGATTAATTTAATTTCTCAGAATATTTATTTTTATTTAGACCATTTTCCATGAGAATGAGATTGACTTCTGCCATGAACACTTCCAGAAATATGCAGCGTAAAAAGTTCTGTTTGTATGCGAGGTGCAAGCCGTCTTTCCCAATAACCCTAATTTTTCACCATGAGTATGGCATTGATTTCATGTATCTCCATACTAAGTTATAGCATCCTACCATGAACACTTCCAGAGATATGGAGTATGAAAATTCGGTTTGTATGGAAGGTGCCACGCCCTCTTGATATATCGAATTTTTTGTAGCCTATAACCATCCTTGAGAAGTTAGCCAATAACCATCCTTGAGAAGTCTGCAGTAGGTGTACAAAATTTCCAAAAAATCGGTGTAGCCCTTCTCGAGCTTTGCGATAAAAGAACGGCTTTCAAAATATATATTAGTGTAGTAAGGATTTGGGAAGCATTTTAAATAAAGTAATTATTCAAACTATTACTTACTTTAAACTCAGTTGCCATTACCATACAACGAGAGCGGAATTTTCTATTCGAAAGCTACATACATAGTACAACATGAGAGTTCCGGCATGAGAGCCAAAAAGCTAGACACATATTAGTTGAGGTACATCAAAAAGCTATTGTGAGTTCATAAAAAAATCCAAGGAGTGTCCGACGTTGGGTATTGTTGGACCTGCCCTGAATAACCATTCGGTTAGTCTGATATTCAAAGCTAGGGACTTAAAGCAATAAAATAACCGAAGACAAAAATTTCGATTTAGTGATCTTCTACATAGCATAAATGTTTCGGAAATGGATCAGAAATTGCCCGATAGACAACAAAAAACGTAGCAAATTTCGAAATGTTCCACGCTATATATCCAAATTCCAATAAGTTCACAATCTGCTTTGGTTTTGCTATATGTACAATCTCATCCAGAACAAATCCGGCATCTTTAGCCCAACAAATTTTCTTTTAAGTAATTTCCCAATATTCACTACTGACAAATGATTAAATTTATTCGGTGATATACGAGTATGTAAAAGCCTACAAAAATCAAGAGTAATGAAATAAAACTTAGTAAACAACTTCTACAAGATAATCACTGGATTATTCGGGATTCACTGCCAATGCACATAAATAATACAAATCTGAAACAACTTTTCAATTATTCTTGCCTAGATTGGCGCTAAAACAGTTGAGCTATAAATTTCCAATCTTTAGGTTTTTATTATTAAAAATTAAATAATAAAGAGTTTTTACCTACTTGCATTCATTGATTGGACCTGTTCTGGACTTTAGCTTTTACCATCAATTGAAGTTTCTTTGCCAACGCATCACACCTTACCCGAAGGCCATCTTGTGCAGTTTCGTTCCATTGTTCCGTTCTTCTAGTTGTAGCAGCTTCTCACACCCGTCCAGATTCGTCTAATCTTTCAATCGTTGCCGCCAAGCTCAACTAACCGTGAGCTCAGGAACCGACTCGGTCGGACCAAAGGGTGAGAGGTGTCAGTTGAGCGGGTTTAAGTGGGCAATTTAAGATGCGTTTAGTATTATGCGGGGAACTTTCACATGCGTGACATATGTACGTTGGGTACGTCGGAGTTAAGTCTGGATATGTAAGAGTTCAACCTGCTACAATATACAGACCATAGTTATGTCAGAGTAACGCAGTTCTCGGGAGACAGCTGAAGCTGATGACGGTATTCACCAGGCGAAATTTGGTGAAGATGAATGTCGTTCATTGGCTGTCTGTGCACTGCCGGGTCCACTCCATCGTACCATAAGAGGTGTGCTTTTTTACAAAAATCCTTGCCTCCAAAATTCTTCAAATGCCATAGCCTAGTAGGTTTTAGTCTGGGTATGATGACTTATAATTTTTTTACGTTATCCAAGAAAACTATTGTATCTTTTACCTTGTGCTATAGTGCTTGGTCATGCTGAAATGTCCATGGCTCCAAACCAAAATGACGAAACGTGCATTTAAGTGCTTTCAAATTGAAGATAAAACAATGAGTTTTAAGGAACCAGCAATCAAAACTTGATCCTGAACAGCTGCAGAAACAGTGGAAGGCAAACAACTAAAATTTCTCAAGCAAAATTTCTCCGGCAACCACAAAAATGCAGTTGCCACCTTTCAGTTGCAAGTTGCCGTCTGTAATAATATTCCAGCCACTGGCAATGCAACTGAAGTTCGGTTGCATTTTGTAATTGAGTCACCTAACTCCAGCAGTACTTTTTATACCAAAGCATTTTTCGTGTCAATAGTGACTGTTCAGCAAAAGTTTATAGATTTTCGAGGATTCTGGATGATTTTTCTGGCTTAAGGTAATACTTCTTGTTAAGGTGCCAGGCGCCTAAATGCATGCTATGTAATGCTGCATGTGCAAAAATTTCCTTCATTATATTTATGAAATTTTTGCACATGCACTTCCCAACTGACATGTAATAAGACTTTCTTAAGTTATGACTTGGTGACAGTTTAAAGTATGCTTGGCCTAGTCTGATGTATTCCCCGGACAAGGCTTCCGGGGTTTTTTGCGCACTCTGCATGGCTTATAACCATGCAGGGGTGGTAATCACCTATAGTTAGCAATGGCCACAGTGCCTACCCACCATTTTTTCTTGAATAAATATTTTTTTTTTTATATAAATACATACATGCAAACACACTGGTCTCCCCTCTCACTGAGTTATTCACTTCTAATATAATTTATATGTTCTAGCCATACTGATTCGTAGATAGGAACATTGTATTAATGAGATAATTTTTTTCATTCGAAATTGGGAAAAAATTGTACTTAAGAAAATGTGAACTGCAGTGCAAGTGCTTGTACTTTTTTCAATTAGAAAAAGTTAATACTTTCAGTTATTTAAATTTATTACAGCAGCTACCTACATATATATGTATGCACATTTTAATTTTAATTTTTATTTTAATTGTCGAAAAAAAGTAATAAAACATAAGCTAAAAAACCATGCAATGTATTGAATATGGAAAAAGGAATTGATTGCCACACACGAGTAAATCAATATTTTGAAAAATCGAACTAAAAAAAAAAATAAAAAAAAATTATGAAAAATCTCACCTTGTTACTAGAATTAGGACTTGAAACGAATCACAAAATATTTAAAAAAACAAAATTAAAATTGGCAAAGTAAAAATTTAAAATTTAAAGTTTATCAAATTTATGTGAAAATGGCGAATGCTGAGGAATGGCTTGAGATGAGGAGAATATGTGATGCAAATATAACAGCAGATACTGAATGAAAGAAATCATAAAAAAACAAAACAAAAAAATAAAATAAAACAAACTCAATAGAAGTTATTTAACAGAAAAACTGATGGAAATAAAAGCATTGCAGACATTAATCACTAATAACTAACGGATTTACATATGTATTTGTGTATATTTATAGAAAAAAACTATAACAAACAAAAAATAACTGCATCAATAAGAAACAATATTCAATAAGTTTTAATTAAGAAGTGTACACCACATAAATATTACAAAAAAATTTCAACTTCAAAAGCAAACTCCAATAAAAAAAAACAAACAAATTTCATCAATCAAAACAATCGAAATCATAACAAACCGAGGCATGCTAAAAAATAAATACGAACAAAAAAAAACAAAAAAAAAAAAAATACAGTAACTATGTGTAATCAAGTGAAAAACCAAAACCACCCGAAATTCACAAATAAAATCACCAAACTGCAATATGCATATGAGTATACAAAATAAAAAAAAACAAACACTCATATTTACATAGTTAAATTAAAAAAAAAATGAATTTTCCAATAAATCACTTTTCAATACACATTCGTAAGAGATAAGTAATTTAATAGGAAAAAAGGTAAAATGAAAATTTATATGTAGGTATTTAATAAACTGATATAAAATCATTTATGGGTAAACAAAATACTTAAATTGTAATTAGTTTTAAAACTAAATTCGCAAACATATACATAAATGAATATGAAAAAAAACATCACAACAAGAAGATAAAGCGTAAAATAATTAAAGCAAAAAAATTATAATTAATGAATAAAAATGAATTAAAATGCAAAGACAATTGAAAAATTCAAATCATTATGTGTTTTCAATTAAAGATTTAGGATTTTATTGTAAGTATGTCACACTTTTCTTAATAAAAAGTTTGCTGCGGATGCCTAAAAAATTATTTAACGCAAATGTTGTGTTGATATCTATACCTTCAAAGAACCGGAATAGTTCCACTAGCTTAACAACATTATCCGAACTGAAGTAGAGGTATATAGAAGTCCTGTCCACCCAAGGATACTATAAAGAACTCAAATTTAGCTTTCTTGAGAATAGAACTGCAAGAAAAACTAGTATAAAATCATTGTTGCCGTGTAGGTTGACCCTGGCTTAGCCCTAGGCTTCTCTGTAAATTCTGTAGGGGCCGGTGAGAGCTTCTTAATTGTTTAAAAAACTTCAATCACACCACCACTAAAATCGGATTTCGGTGCTCAACAAAAAGCCACCTAGGAGGCACAATCTCCGCCTTAACCAGAGTTACGGCATCACCAAGCTCTCTTGCAGCAGAAGGTGGGCTCTCCAGGCACTAATTGAAATGGATCCAAGGTAGTGACACATGAAGTGGAAAAAATCTGATCTATCCATATCATATACAGTCACTTTATCGAAATAATTGCCTTGCAAACGTTTGGATTTGAGTAATTTATTTGAGCATTACATCGTCAAAAAACAAAGTTCACCCTACACCTCTGAGTTTAAAGTATTTTTCCAAGGCGATTTCGATTGTCAGTGGAATCAATTTAATTTCGCCAAAATTGAGATGCAAATTATGAAAACAAAATCAAGTATGCCACAATTTTTAATGATTTGTATTGTGATATCATGTACAAACCTCACAAACTCCAAATAAATCATGAAAGCTAGTGTGAACACTGTTGATTTAGGGTCAGTAATTTGGGGAAATTAATGGTGACTTCGTTTCAACCAAAAAATGTCGCCTTTTGATTCCCCCTTTCTCTTTCCGTGCTCGATTGAAAAATAAAGGCAAATCGGTGAGAAAATTTTGTGTTCGTTTCTTAAAATGTCGCACTCTAGCAAGACAAAAAAAGGCACATACTCTGCCCTTTGAAGCCTTTTAAGGGGAGATTGTTGCCCTGAAAATCAGATGGTTGCTTAAAACGAAAATATTATGAAATGCTTGAGCTAGAGAAGGGTAAGTAGGCAAAAACTTCCACTTTTAGGGGGTTAAGTGCAACATCAAACATATTTCACCATAAGTAATTTCAAGCCTATAGGTGAACATAATATTAGACGCGGAAAAATTATCACAGAGTTTATTTTAATATATAATCCTATCGATTTGGTTTTCTCTAAATAGCTTAAGGTGCGACAGCTCATTATAATAGCGGATGAAATAAACTTCTAAATGCTGAGGTGCTAGAAGTAAGAGCAAATCCACTATTCCCTGGATGGACGGTTTTATGATGCAGTTACGAGATTGGAGAATACAAACCAGATTTGCTGCGGACTTAAAATGCAGCAAGCGAAACCCCGAACTAGCCTGTAAAAATTTACACAGGTTGTCGTTATCGAGATTTAACTTGATGCCCACAGACGTTCATTGTGATGTCAAGGAGAAAGAATATTTCACCAGATCTACCACCACACCACCACATGTCCTTGAAACTAAGTGGAGTACAAACAGCTTATTTAGTAAAAATCTCTATCGAGTGTGAAGTATTCGATCAGGAAGTGCTAAATTGACTCTAGATCTTCTCCAATTTCGCGGGCTCATTATACGATGAGTTGCTTAAAGAATTCTAATTTTCTTAGATATTCCTGAATACATATCGAATTAAACATTATCGCCGAGGTTCATCATGCTTTCGAATCTTGCCGGTGTTTTTGCTGCGGGCATAGCTGCCCATTGTACTTAAGGCCTAGAGAAATTATTAAGAAATGATTTCTTCTCTTCAAACTTGCCAGACTCTTTTACAAATCTTAGTAGTTTTTCGAGGGAAAGAGTACATCAATTCTCAATAGATTTTAGTCTTCACAGAAAATGCTCTGTACTATCCTCTTCCTGTACACAGTGGGATGTCGATGATACTTATGATGACCAAATGTGGTCTTAATGAATTGTGTCCCATAACCAGTCGTCTCTGCTCAAAGCTCACTATTACTGGGCAATATTGAAGAGGTACGAGCACTTTCTAAGCATTTAGTGCAGCTGGGCGCAATAATATAGTCTGCTACTTTTAGTATTGTCTTTATTCTAAAGCAGAAAATCATCACAAGTTATCTACCTATTAAGTAAATGCCATCCAGCTACAGTTAAATTTTAAATCTTGTTGTCGATCTTTCAATTGCTCCCTTGTAGGAAAGCAAACGACTTTCGTTCAATAGAGACTACATGTACCAGTTTGTATTTTAGGCTTAAAAACAAAATGGTACAGCGCGGACAACCTTTTAAATAACTCGCTAGATCAGTAGCTCCGATCGTCGTGCCACAATCCAGGGGTGGAGAATCCAACAACACATTAAGAGCCACTCCTGCGTTTGTACTCATGGTGCTCGTAAGTCAATACAAATTCTCTTTTGTACTGGCCCATGAGTATAAAAATGTGGTTTTGATCATTCTACGTCACTATACTAGAGCAAAATATATACGTTGCGATCAGTTTGACTAAAGCTATGTCTATCCGAAGTGCCATAGCAGGTCTCAGACTCCAACTCTTACTAACGCTTCTCCGACCATGTCTAAAAATTTGCAATGCTCGAATTATTTTCAGGTCGAGTGAGTTTTGGACGTCAGCTGCCTATCCAGAGTTATTCCAATATAATATATTTCACCATCGCGGAAAATCTTAGGTTTATGTTTCAAAGCACAGGAAGGTTGGATCTTCCGATTTTCTTTTCCATGTGTGTCTTGCGGGGGTTTCCCTAGCGCTAATGCGCGAGGAACATACGATCAGTCATCCATAAAAATGCGTTTGTGCCTAGACCTAAAGTCTGTGACAGTTCCTCTTTCGAATCTATCTGGGTTCAAATAAATATTTTTTTATCAACATTTGTATATTATTTTGGGTGATACATCTCTCCAATGTTGTGATGATATTTAGCGAACTTGTTGTGAACAGTTAAAATTGTGTTGTAAATATGTCAACAATGCGAAAATGCAATAATGCGATTGACCGCCGTCTTCAAACTCGAATCGGTAAATAAGTTGAATTGTGAGCGATCGCGATTGTCACACTGTCGTACTGTCGCATCATTAAAAATGAAATTGTCGCATTTAATGACTCCATTCACAGCGTGTCTTTGACCAACACTCCGCGCGCAGCCCTTGCTCACGCAAATGCCCCACCCTGCTCACCTCATTCCATTTACTCAGCTATGCCCTCGGCGCGCAGATTCGCAGCAATTCAATTCAATTCAATTATAATTGGTGATCGCGCTTCAGTACGTCAGTTTGTGGCCTATTGTTGGGATTTGTGGCGGTGAAAAGTCGAATGCAGTCAACCGCATTCCGTAGCTGGAAATGTTGACGCCAGCGTCAAACCATGTTAATGACAGTAAATGCAACAATAGCAATAATATAAATAATAACAGCAATCGCTTTGATGCTGCCACTGGTCAAAAGTTGAACGCTTAGTGAAGAGATTGCATTTTGTGGCATTTATGACAGCCGCATACATATGTGACGAGCAATGCGGCGCTACATAGCTAGCTGTTGGAATTGCGGTTTCTTGTTGTTGTTGTTGTTGTTGCTGTTGTCATTGTCGCTGCTGTTGCCACTAACGAATATTGCTCGGGCAAGTAATTTATGAAATTAAAAGCACATAAATTAATAAATTAATTGGGAGTGGTTTGAGTGCCTGGCAGCGGCAGTGTACAGCGCCTGGCGGCTGGCACTGTTGGTGCGCGCAGGTGGGCGAGCGGCTGAACGGGATGCAAGCGGTGCAGGAAGTGCTTGCACGTGTAAACGCGCGCGTTACCAATGCTATCAGCGTCGTAGCTCATTATTGTCCATCGCGGCAAAATCATTTGGGAGCGCATTAGACGAAGTGGGATTTGAAATTCGATGAGCAGCGGGTAGGCTTTTAGAACAAAAAATTGTTTTTTTTTTTGGCCCAAACACACATACATATTTACATACATTGGATGCGTAAGCGAAATTCGTATAATTGTCAATGGTGGCTTAACACTTTTTCGCAATCTCTCTACCTTTGGCGTTTGCGCTTCTTCAGTTAGTTGCTGAGGCAAAGGAATGCTTCCAATTATGCCATGCCAGACCCCCATGCCACAGTTACCCCACACTAATCGGCTGCTTGGGTAGGTGCTGCCGCAAAAATGTGTTATTTAGAAAAATTGCAGTTGATCTTAGCGATATAAAATGAAAAGCTTAGCTGCATTGGTTGTCGCGGTAAAATGACGCTCTTAAATTGCGCGCGCACAAAAAAGGTAAAAGTAAATTGTGCTGTTGAAATGTTATTAATTGTTATGGTCAGTTAGCAAAAAAAAAACGCATGTGCATGCGAGTAAGTGCGCAAGCGCAGTAGCGAACTGTGAATTACACTTATCCCAGTGAACACTGGCGAGTGGTAAGCGATTGATTTGTTGCTCATATCAACATCCCCTACTCGCTGGTTTAGTGGCGCCTTAGTTAGTATTATAGTAATCGGAAATTAAATTATAATCTAGGCATGCGATGTTAGTTGCCAAGTTCATCATCTATGTGTGTGGAATCTGCTAGAGGAACCTATGAAGGCGAGAGCAAGAAGAGCGATGTTAAATTTGATCAGATGTACCTATCCCAGCTCGAAATGAAATGGCAGGTGCTTTCTGATATTGAAACCTGGTGGGCTTACTATAATATATTTTCAGCAGCGCCTGTGTTGCGTGTCAGGTTCAATGTTGAAGGAAAATTCTGCATCAATTGGCGAACAGCCATACTCCTTTCCCGATTGCATGCTCTATATTCTGAAACTGTCCCAATCCAAGCTGTTCAAAACGCAGCCTTCCAAGGCTGCTTGTCGTCTAGAATCTAGCACTTAATACCCCTTTTGTTTCAAAGGAGACCAAGTTTTAAGGCATGCGATACCCGTTCACAATGCTCTATCAATATCCTACAATAAGCTTTGAACCACCCCATTTAAGGGATAAAAGATAGCTGAAAAGCTCACTGTCGAACTATCTGCATATGATCTTCCAGACTTTAGAGCCGTGGGTTCGTATCCTTGACCTGCCAGTTTTCTGATACATGTGGGCTATCTGTTACTGATTGTCACCCGTAAGGTGGTTGGAGTGCAATGTGGTATGGTCGTTCCTTTAGGTATGCAGTTGCAGCTCCACGATCATACTCAATGAAGACTCTTACGTCCCCGTTCGCACCCTCAGGGCAAGTGAAGAAGGTAAGAAAGCTTTGTTGGGACCCCCGGTTTAGGGGCGCACCAGTAGGTGCGGTTGCAAGCGGCTCGCTATATAAATCTGCACTAAAAAATTCACCCAGATCCTGGTTGTGCGCTGGGTTCGGGACCCGGTGAGCGAAATTGGGGAATGACAACATCCAATGAGGTGGCTTTTGGAGTGTTCGAGAAAAGGATACTGCGGAATATTTACGGGCCTTTGCGGGTTGGCAATGGTGAATACTGCAGACGATTGGACGATGAACTGTATGAGCTTTACAGCATAATCATAGTGCGCCGGATAAAAATACAGCGGCTACGCTGGCTTGGTCATGGCGTACGAATGGACACAAGGACTTGGGTTTATTTGGTATTTACAATTGGCGCCAGTTAACAAAAAAAGAGCAACGATTGGCGTTCTTTCTTGGACTCTTTTTTAGCGCTTTAAGAAGTGGGTCGAAAATACCCATCGTGAGAGTTGCTACTTCCATATTTAGTCCGTCTCTATTTTCATCTTGACCCACGTAAGATTGTCACAGTCCTGAAGCTCATTTTTGTTTTCGAGAAATAGCATAGATGACCGCCTGACGGTTGATATAGAAGTTTAGCTGATTAGAGGGCGGAATATTCTACCAAAATTTTAATTTGAAAGACGCTATTGTAATTTGGTAGGCTGAGGGGTTTACTTATAATTTGTTGCGAGGAATTGACTGCAGCTCTCACGCGCTTTTAATTTTTGGAATAATCCCTTGCTTTGCGTCGTTCTCTTTTCATAGACGTTAATCTTTACGTCACCGTTTGAACTTTTGCCTTGCACAGCTAATCAGTTAATTGTTGTGGTTAACACGCACTGTTAGAACGGGGTCGGACAAAGGGAGAGAAGCGTAAGTTAAGTGGGTTTTAAGGGGCATGTGAAAGGCAGTTAGGGCGAGCCATGGTAAAGTTTGGATAAGGAGGTATTTAACCTGCTACAATATCAAGCCCATATTGTGTCAGACAACGCGGATGCGTCGAGGCAGCTGAGGCGCTTAATCTGCAATTGGTTTTGGTTGAACTCTGATGGCAACATTCACGTTGTGAGAATTGGTTAAGGTGGTGATAGTTTCTCGTTGATTGCCCGTATGTACAGCGTTGTATGTGTTGCTTGTTTTATGCAGTTCCTGATCTCATCTTCACTTCACAGAGGTACTTTCTGATGTACCTACGTGGAAGTTCTGCTTTTAAGAAATGCCTGTTCGGGTGTTTACGTTGGCGGTAGCCCACTCGCATTATGTTGCGATCCCTTACTGGGAGCACCTGCGACTGGTTCTGCAGATGATCTTTTGGCGACTTGAGGACTTGGTTGCATCTCTGTGCTTTTCGCCAATTGTGTGCGAAGAGTAAGAGAATAGGCTGATGTTTCATATGGGTTAGGTGGCACGGGGTTAGCAAGGTCTCGAGAGTCTTAGCTACTGCGAATTTCTTCCAAAAATCTCTTCAATGTTAGGCGAACTACTTAAAAAAAAGTATTTTTCACTATTTGTATGTCAAAATCGGTCCGTGAAAAAAATTCCAGCGTTTAGATATTTCATTACACACCTCTATTTTGGACCCAAAGGAATAGCCAAAGAACTGGCGAATCTCGAATTACAGTAGTCCAAAAGTCAATATTTGAATAAAATATATTTTTTTTCACACAAATGGCTGGCGCTGGATACAATGAAGGTGACATTTAAAGAGAAAGATGACTCATGCTCTCCAGTATAGCTCTTGGCTCAAAATTTTAATAGTGTAGTGTGTACTTATGAGGGCTTCGGTAAATGAAAAAGATTCTTTGGGCGAAGTTGTCATATCCTGACTTAAAGTTTGTTCTCTTCACTTCGAGTATAGAAATAAAAGAGTGCTGCTGAACCTGCAAGGTAAGTAATGCATAAAATCAGCGGCCTCGGCCTTTCCCAACGTAATGCTTAAAACTTCTTCTTCTTCTTTATTGGCGCTGTAACCGCCTAAGCGATTTTGGCCGAGTCCAAAACAGCACGCCAGTCATTTCTCTTCTGTGCCAACTGACGCCAATTGGAAATGCCAAGTGAAGCCAAGTCCTTCTCCACCTGGTCTTTCCAACGCAGAGGAGGCCTTCCTCTTCCTCTATTACCAGCATCGCGACCCGCGTTGAATACTTTCAGAGCAGGAGCATTTCTGTCCATTCGAACGACATGACCTAGCCAGCGGAGCCGCTGCATCTTAACTCGCTGCACTATGTCTACATCGTTGTAAAGCTCATACAGCTCATCGTTAAATCGTCTGCGGTACTCGCCATTGCCAACGCGCAAAGGCCCGTAAATCTTTCGAAGAATCTTTCTCTCGAAAACTCCAAGAGCCGCTTCATCAGATGTTTTCATTGTCCATGCCTCCGCGCCATACACCAGCACAGGCAAGATGAGTGACTTATAGAGTGTGTGCGACGAGAAAGGACTTTATTTCTTTACTTTGCTTAAAACTTTGCCATTCAATTTCACCTGCAATCGCCTACTGGGTTATATAGCCGGCTAAAATGTGGGAAAATTGTCACAAAGTGATGCCACCAATATAAAGTAAGTAAGTATAAATAAAATGTGAAAATACTGTGAAAGAAACTGGACGTCGAGGGACCAGCAGATAATAGTTAGACACGTACACCTAAACAAACGCATAACTAACAGTTTACTTAGTGCGGCACCGGCGATGCCGTGGCACAGTTCATCAATAAAACATTATGGGAATGTGGCCCATTCATTATTCATTACTTAGCAGCAAAGTAATCGCTTGTATTTATTTAAGTGGCGACGTATATAAATAATCGATTATACATGTGTGTATAATGTATGTGCGAATGAACGAGTAAAAAAAGCTCGTAAATATGTATGTATATATACTACAAGTTCATGCGTATATGAAGGTAAATATATGTATATACTAGCTTTTTTTTGTCTGTCACACGTGCATATCCTGTCACATCTGCGCTCATTTCAACGCCCAAGACAATAGAAATCGACAATTAAATGCAGTTAGTATTTTTATTCGTATCCATACATACATACTTACTAGGGTGTTCGATTATTCGCCCCTTTTTCGAAAACCGGGTTTCGAGTTATTTGAAAAATGGCAATTCAAAAAAAAAAGCCGGTTGCCCATTTTCAAATTAGGAAAAAACCGGATAAACCGGTTTTATTTTACATATTTTCTATACAGTAATATTTACTGTTAGTAAGAAATCATCACCAAAATTATAATGTAACTGTTAATGGCAATTTGAAAAAACCGGTTGTCCATTTTCAAATTAAGAAAAAACCGGTTTTATTTTAAATATTTTCTATGCAGTAATATTTATTGTTAGTAAGAAATCATCACTAAAATTATAATGTAGGTGCTCTGAAATTCGCACGATTTGAAATTGACACGAAAATTAAGAACTTTGTATTGAAACGGCTGATTCAATACAGCAGATTCTTCCTTTGTAGCTTTTATATAAGATATTCAATCTTTTCACCACAAAATAACTATAATTATTCAGCAAA
Organism: Rhagoletis cerasi; assembly: GCA_029783565.1. Lineage (NCBI taxonomy): Eukaryota > Metazoa > Arthropoda > Insecta > Diptera > Tephritidae > Rhagoletis > Rhagoletis cerasi. Next base: position 33,509 of record JAPVRG010276897.1, read on the forward strand.
TCGTACCGATTTCAAATCGTGCGATTTACAGAACATGGCCGATAGCTTTAATTTAGAAGTCAATAAGGCAAAATAAATTCGAACTATTTTGGATTAAAAGAAACAGAAAAAATGTGTTAAAAAGTCCTTTGTCGGTAAAAATTCGAGTATGTAGAGCCAAGTCTCTTGTGAATGAGACTACTGAACCAGACTGACTATGCAAATATAGGGGCATATTAATGGATGAAATAAAGTCGACTTTAAAATTAGTTGCAGCTTTTTTGACAGATATTCCTTTGAAGATTATGTCAAAAAGCTGCAACTAACTTTAGTGTCGACTTTATGTTGACTATGAATATATTCCATAGCCCATTAAAGACAGGCCTTGAAGGACATTCATCGAGAATCAATCAACTCTCGCCCGTTGAATTCCATCATCGGAGACCAACAATCACCTATCTCTGACGGAGAGCTCCCGTCGCTTCGTGAGACTTGCAATACTTCGACACAACTCAATTCTGGATATTGTATAAGTTCAAGCTACTCGGTCTATTTTGAATAAGATGTCCCGACGACGTTAACCACCTCTTCACATGTCCACTCACATCAGCTCATCTAACATACCTCTCCCCACATGCAGTCGATTCACTGATTTCGGCAGAGTTTATTAAGCTGGTACAACAAAAAAAAAACAGTGAAAATTTTTCGTTCGGTTTTTCTTTTACTTTTTTTTTTTAATTTTC
>JAPVRG010276899.1:3860-15564 GCA_029783565.1 Rhagoletis cerasi
CAAGAGTTTCACATGCTTGGAATGACAACACAGGTATTTTAATATAGTCCGTTGAAGGTCCTTGCCTTCCCGAGGCCTATCACAGCTTCATAGCTTGAGAAAATAAGAGGCGGCCCAGGTTGTGAGATTTATTGTAACCTTCTGGTCGCTGGACTTTTACTCTTATCCACGGAAGGATGTTGCGTAAACCGTCAGCTAAAATAGCGCGGGCATTTTTTCGAGTCCAACTAAGCACCAGTTCACTCTTTCATCGCGCTGAGGTCCACTGCGTATGTTACCTTAGGCCAGAAAAGGTTCTTAAGTAGCTGCACTCTTTTCGAAATCCCGAAGCAAAAGTATGCGGAGCAGCTCTTCAATATGTTGTTCCGGGGACGGACAACGGTAGATGGGGTAGGTCACCGAAACAGGGGTAGGTCACCGAAACAACAACTTTTGGCCGGATGAAACCCGAGTCATTAGGGTATCTACATACAGTGCACGACAAAAGTCAGCGTACAGAGAATTTTTCACAATTTATGCAAGGGTTTTTATTTTAATTTCTTTAAGCTAATTTTTTATAAAAATATAATTCATACTACAACGAAATATATAAAATAGAATCTCTAAACTTTTTGCAAAACTGAGGAAAATTCAATAAATTTGCATAAAAATTCGCAACTTTTTAATAGGATTTTTCGGAAAAATTTTGTGTATGCAGTTTTATAGCCCATTCAATTCCAGTATAACATAGTGCAAGTTTCAAGTGGCTATAATATATCGTTGATTTTTGCCAATTTTTTGTTTACGGTGTTGTGCATTTTCGTCTATATAAAAAAATTATAGAAAACATACTTTCTATGGAAGAAAACGCATGACACTGTCTGCACAAAAATTATCAAAAATTAACGAAATTTTTAAGAAACTTCAGACTTAAAAGTTAATGGGCTGCAAATCTGCACAGTCAAAACTTTTCTAAAAAATCTGATTAGAAAGTTGCCAATTTTTATGCAAATTTATTGAATTTTCTTGAGTTTTGCAAAAAGTTTTGAGATTCTATTTGTATGTATTTTGTTGTAGTATAAACTTTATTAAAAAAAAAAAATTGTTAAAAAAATTAAAATAAAAAACCTTGAATAAATTGTGAAAAACTCTCTGTACGTAGACTTTTGTCGTCCACTGTATAGCCGTCTACTGTGGAATGAAGAATCCTACTCTCATTTTTTTTGGGTGAAACTACTTCCACGGAACAAGAGAGAAAGGGACTAGCCAACTCTTCTGTCATGCAATTTGTGCTATAATTTCTGCCGTTTGGCATACTTATTAGTCTAATTAGTAAATAATATGTCTCGATCGAAGAATCACATAAGTGAACTCAAGGCCTTCATTTTTTTCTGGGTATCAGAGTAGCATATTATCTTCATTTTCCATATGAAACTGTTGAGCAACCAATGGATTACTTGCTTAATGACAGCAATCTCTGCCTGGTTTACTTTAGCCTGGTGGTATGAATTTGGGTCCGATAGTATAAAAGGTACCTTTACAGACCTTCCCGTCAAGCTACGGTCCTTTCGTGTAAAATTTCACTGATCCTTTCCTCCTTATTCCACTCCATTTTAATTGATATTTAATTCACTTGCAATAATCAGCATAAAATTTAAACGCAATTAACCATCAAGTTCAATATCAATACTAAGATTAAGTACTATAAGTACATACATACACATTTAGTTAGGTAAGTATACTATAAAGTAAATTTTTCAATTATTCTTCAACTATCTTATTTCGCGTTTTCGATTAGCTATTTGCGCTGCAATGAAATTCATTAATATAAATCATGTCTTATCTGCCAGCCATTATTATTAGTCATTGATCTACGATCGTCAATGCAGCAGATAATTTACTATGCAGCGTGGCGCTCGAGTAGTAAAGTATTACATAGTAATTATTAAAACGTAAAAATTATCAAATAAGACGAATTAAAGAGAACAAAGCGTACGCTTAGCAACGAATTTAATTGAAAATTATTCACACTTTGCTTGGCAGTGCGCAAAATTTATGGGCTAATTTTGTATAAAGCGGGACGAGAATTGAATAACGCGCCGACCGACTGACTGACGCACTCAAACACTAGGCGACTGACTGATAGCTATATTTAGTTTGACTAACAGCAGAATAATCGGAAATGTGTTGGTGTGATTGGCTGAGGTAGTATGCAGTGATGAGAGCGAAGAATAGCTAAGGGGTAGCAGAGAAACACTTGTGTTGTCTCGAATTGTCTTGCTTGAAACGCTCGACTGACCAGCCAACCAAACATTGTGTCGGTAAGCCGCTTAGCACTTCATTTCGCGCGCGATAATGCGATTAGTTGCAATTGCAATATAGGCAATACATACATATGTATAATTTTTGCGATCTTAGATTGGAAATACACGTTGCATAAATGCTCATGTATGTATGTATGTACATATATAATCATTTGAAGAAGAGTATTAATAGATGTACGATTGGATATATGTATGTTGGCAAAGTGCCGATGCGTAACGCAATAAGTAAGTTCAAGTTCAGGGTCCAAACAACAATAGATAATGAGGTTTTGAATAAACAGTGCGCATAAAAAATCAGGCAAAACATGGCAAAAAATTATAGTTATTAATCAGTTAAAAGCTTTAGTGCTAATAACTGACTATTTTCTGTTTTTATACTATTTTTAGCTGACAGAACGTCAGATAGCATTTATATGACTCTCCTCTGTGTTTAGCGGCTTAGTCAGACAGCAACAAAAGCCAAAATTGACCATATCAGCTACCCATATGTATACCTATAATGGTCGCAATAAGTATACATGTAAATACAACAATGTGTGTATAGTACCAAGGGTACCTGTATAACATGCAACTTGTCTCTGATGAGTACGGGATCAGTCATATTTTTGCCCTTTTTGTGGAGTGAACTATTCCCTTTTGAACGATCCTGTGTTACTTGACTTGTCACAAATTTTTTTAGCTCGGTATCTTTTGTGATCAGTCAAACAGCAATAAGCTTTCAATAAGAAGTGCGAAGACGGCGAGTAATGCAGAGCGTACGCTAGGCGCTATGTTCTTCCGCTATCAGTTAGCCGCAAGTAGGCGTTCAAGCGGGCACCGGCGAGTATAATTTAGTACTATTGCTAGCCACGTCGGCTGTTTTTATACATACTTACATACATATTCAATATGTACAAATACTAACATACGTATGTGTGCACTTATGTACAAGAATGTAAGTGATTCTGGTTAAAAATTATTAGATTTGTGTTATTTATTGGTTTTAGGTTTGGTCAGGTTGGTTTCTCCTCTTCATAGCCGTCAAAGAATCACACTTATGCCAGTTGCCTATTGTCGTTTGTAAATTCAATGAATTCTTATCTTAGTCGGTGTGATGTTTGCATGAAGACAAGCAGATGACTACATATCGCGTATATTTAGCTGAGCGCAGGTTGGTTCCCATTCTTATGAGCTCGTCTGGTGCGAAGTTTTCCGATATTTCACTATTCAAAGAAATGCTTTTGTACTTTAGAGATCTAATCATAGCTTGACTGCCAGAGTGAATGGCGAGAGAGCGGCTTCGTTTATGGTTACTAATTCAGCATGGTAGACGCAACAGTACGCAGGGAGCCGTTGACTGAGGTCTAGTGAGAGCTCTTACGGGTAGATCCCATCACCTATATTAATAATCAGCTTTGAGCTATCTGTAAAAATGGTATTTGACCCTGGGTCCAGGTCCCTACGTTTTTCCCATCTGTAAAACCAATAAAAAAATAATAATTTTAAAGCAGAAGAAACTCAACAAAATACCAGTTCTAGACTAATGTTAACTAGAATATTGTCTACATTTTTTTTTACCTGAAATATGTCCAGATATGAGCTGAGTGCAATCTGGTTGCATTACAGCTCATCTGTTAAGTTGATTGGGATAAAATTTAATAAAATTTCTGTGGTCTTGCTGAGGGTGAAACTTCCATGAGTAACAAGGAGGTTGTCCGCTGTACACTATCCAGTTTTATCGTAGTATATGTATATGGACCCTTCTAAGGCCGACCATCATACGATGACTGCATAAAAAAAGGATGAGTAGGACAAGCGTTGGAAATATCAAGTGCAGTGTTGCCGGTTTAGACCAAAATTGGTAGTTTCGTTTCTTAAAATAAGGCTTTGGTAGGTTGGTTGGTTTGTTGCGATTTTCGAGGATTTTTGGTAGGAAAGCAGGTAGTTTATTAATTGTTTGTTTAACTTTACTTACGAAAATTTTCTTTCATAAATACTTCAAATACATATCTCCATTTTAGGAAGTTCCGATTTTTTTACGAATCTTTAAAGAAAATTATATGAAGCGGTTGACACGAACTCGTAAAGAAATTTCCGTACTATTTCTTAGGGAAAAGTATAAAAAATTCTGAAAAAAATTCTTCACATCACAGCGATTCTCTTCCGAAATTTCGTAAAAGAATCGAATTGTGCTCAGTACATTTCATCTTAGAAAATTTTAAAAAAATCGGAAAGGAGATAATGCTTTCTTTACGAATTCTTTAAGATTTCGCTGCTATTCAGAATCTCTGAAAGCATGGTTTGCAGGGTAATTGAGTTTAGTTTTTTTTTTACCGACTTCCTAAAAGGAAAAGGTTCTCAATCCGTCTGAATATTTTTTTTTATGTATGCTAGCCGATAACTTTGGACAACGTTGACCGTTTTCGATAATTTTTTATTGGAAAGGTTGTACCTCAAGGGTGGTTCCATACTAATTTGGTTCAGTTTCGATCTTTGGATCAGGAAGAAAATGCCGCTTCTCCTAAATTTTTATATAAAATTGAAGTTGGTTGTTTTTTTTTTTGCTTAAAAATTACTTGTTTTTAATAAGGTGTTATATGTGACCTAAATCACATTTTCAATGCAAGTCGCATTTTGGTAGGCTGAGGGCGATTTTGGACCAATTTTGGTAGGAAAAAAACTTGCTATGTAGCAACACTGATCAAGTGCACTATTTTTGGATTCAGACCCCATCTGTTCCACTACCTTTTTCGTTCAGAGAATGGTTATGGCTTTTTTAAAACGGTACGTAAGATTCTGATTGCAGTCCAAATTCTCACCCAGAGTAACACCGAGTTATTTAATCCCATTAGACAGTGTGAGTCTCACTCGATTTAGAGGGGATGGCCGAAAATATGTTCGGGACTATCACTGACTCCACTGAAGTCACATTTTCGTGAAATCCATAAAAATGCGACCACTAGATAACGATCGCGACTCAGCTACCTTGGCTGTGCATTCTCTTTCTCATTGAGGGAATTTGTACACCAAAGGATTAGAAAATTATTAAAACTCGCTGGAAAGTGCACTTTCCTGGCAGCTCTGAGGATTAAATAACTGTCTATGTAAGATCCCACGGACAGACAAGACAGCCTAACCTAACCTACCATATTTAAGTAATTTAATTAATGTATGTTTGTATTTTTTCGTGGAAAAGTCAAAATTTCTGACTAAACAATTATTTGTGTATGGTTTCTTATTTCAAAATTCTGCAAGGTTGGTTGTAAAAATTTTAAAAACTTTACAAAATGTAAATGCAACAAAAAATGTATAAGCTCATAAAATAACCATAACTGCTGCTTCTTCAACTGCAATTGCAACATTAAAAATTAGAGTTCTTTGTTCTTCAATGTTGGCCATTCATTAAATTTTTATTACGCGAGTAGCATGTATTTGTATTAATGACTAATGGTTGATGCTTTACTTACTAATAGGAGTGACTAGCCATTTGACTTTGAAGCAGAAAAAATAACAATAACAAGAGAAGAATATATGCGTACGTTCATAAAAATGAAAATGCAATAAATATGACAAACAATAGCGGGCATACATTTTTTGCGTCGTCATAACAAAAAAAATAATAATTATTAGCTACCATAATTAGCATTTAGTGAATAATGAAGTGCGAAGTATGCTGGTTGCAAGCGTGGAGGTTGGCTATATACGAGTAGATGAGTGCAATGAATGCAAAAAATAAAGGCATGTACATACATACATTCTTACTGGAGAAAATATAAATTATGCAGTATGCTAGCACTTGTCTAAAGAATATTTTTTTTCCTTGAGTACAAATTTTTTTTCTTTGCTACATTCAAGTGGCTGCGGCTGGCGGAGCGTTGCCACATGTGTCACTGCATTCAGACATTGACTTATGATGAGCTTTTTGATGCCTTAGCATTCATGTAGACTCTGCATACGCTTGCATAAGTATGTATCTTTTCTGCTTGCACATATTATAAATGCAAGTATTTTAAGTACCCAAGTTTTTTTTTCAAGCTGCAACCTTGGCGTTTGTCGTAAGCCACAATATTGTTGCAAGTTGAAAAAATAAATTCAATTGTTTTTTCTTTGTTTTTTGTTTTTATTACTAGGCGACACCACATAAGTTTTGTATTATGTTGGTAGTTCAAGTGCTAAGAAACTACTCCTCTCCTTTGTTTTTATTATGTAGTTCTCTTCAAAACACAAACACATCTAATATTCTTGCAACATTTATTTTGATATTTTGCCGAACATCATTTTGTTACTGTGATTGTTATTAAATGCTTTAATTACAACAATTAAGAAGTTAATTAAAAAATTATAAATTTTTTATGTATTGCGGTGTTGCTGAATCGAAAGCAAGAAACTTGAAATATAAAAATTGAAAAAATATAAACGCGATAAGTGCTTCATTGACCTTAAAGTTGAGTACGTCCAAAAAGAAATATTGTTAGAACTTATAGCATTTTAACGACACGGTAACTTGATTCCCAGAAAATACCTCAGAGTATGTTAAATGCGGCGGCTGCTGTGGAGTAGTAGTTAGCAATTCGCACTACTATTCCGCCGTGCCTGGATTCGAGCCCAGTTTCTGACCAACATCGAAAAAAAAATTATTAAAAATAATTAAAGCATTTTCTAATAGCGGTCGCCCCTCAGCAGGAAGTGACAAACCCCCGAGTGGAGTCGGCGTAGAACTCAGCTCAAACTCCCTCCCATTTCTGTGACAACATCTCAAGGTGCACGCTACAAATCGGTGGAGAAGTTCGGCCAAACACTAACATATTGTTGAGCGCCAATCAAAAAAAAAAAATTTTAATGCTTCCATAACGGCAGCCGTTTCTGTGTGAAAAACGCTACAGAAGTCAGAAGTGCATCAACTTCTGTCAGTCTTCAACTCAGCCGTGAAAAAGTTTGCATCCCTCTGCCTCCCCAAATACCTCGCCCAACACAACCATCCTCTAGGTATATGTAGAAAAAAAGCTGCTTGTGGACTCGTGTAGTCACGGACGAAATTGTAGCCTTTAAAAATTTCAGACTGTTTAGACGCTGAGCTTCTTAGGTATCCGGTTTCCCTGGGAATGATGACAAGCCGTGCTCAACCGAAAGCAAACTTTGCGCTGCAAACATGCACTTCCCCACTCAACAGCGACAGTTCTGTTGCAGAGAAAGTCGTATCCAACTATTGACTCCGGTAGGCCCTCCTACTGCAGTGAAGGCTTCCTCTATCCACTTTACAATTGTATGCCGTCTTCACGGACTTTCCTTTAATATAAGCATGCTGCTATTTAGATTAACGATCTCGAGGAATCCATATTCCTATATACAGGTCAGTTAGCCTATTCAGCGTCTTCAGCACAAACTGAGGCAGGCTGATGGACTTAAATTCCTTAGCTAAAACATAAGATACAAGGTCTGAGCATACACCTACCCTTTACACAACTAGCGAAGCTCCTGCAGCACTTTGCAGCTGTGCAGAAGCCTCTTAGGTAAAAGCTCCTGGTAAGAATGTGTCTGATTCTTGAGGCTTCATGACGCTTTTCGCTACTTTTGAAAAAGTTTCTCCATAAAACACTTTTCACCTTTCTTCTTTCGGAATTGCAAACTCCAAGCTCCCAGTGCTTCTCCGTACTCCGCTTGACGTCCTCAGATCAGAAAAATCGTCCAACAAGTCTTCGGAAAACATCAAGTTCTCTTCTGGCCACCAGGAAGAGACAGGTTCAGATCCCTGAAAAAGATCTTCGTCCAAAGTAAATTGAATGTATCTATAATCCGAAAAGGAGTGGTCTATAGGAAACCTTCAGCCCGAGATATAATATATTAACTCAAAAGGAAACGTGAGTAAGGTCAAGGGCGTCTCTTCTGGCAATAGTAATAATAATCGGGGCATTCCTCTTATTGTCTGCACGTACAAAAAAAATCGTTATATGGAAGAAAATGCTCAACACCGTCAGCAAAAAAATATCAAAAATCAACGGAATTTTTTAGCGAATTGAAATTTGCACTTTATTGTACTAAAATTAAATGGGCTTTAAAACTGCATACTCGAATTTTTTGTTGAAAATCTGATTAAAAACTTTGAAATTTTGATGAAAATTTGATGAATTTTCCTTATTTTTCTTCAAAGTTTGAAGTTTTGATTTACATGGTTTTAGTTGTAGAAGGTGCTATATTTTCATAAAAAATTAACGTAAAAAAGTTACCATGAAAAAAATATCGCAAAAAAAGCAATGCAAAATACTTTAGTGAGCCACCGTACATAAGTGGAGATCTTCCTTTATATAAATTTACAAAATGACCCACCTCGAGAGTTTGTGCCTGAGTTTCTCCAAATGTTATGTCTCGAAATCCCATCGGACCCGAAAACAAAGCCCCAAGTATTTTCACATGCTTTACAAGTATTCATCTAAATGTTTATGTCAGTCGATAACATCTAAAACACATGGAATCAATTTCTCATTTTTAAGTTCATTTGGGAATGTTTTCTCCAACTTTTATTGTTAACATTCCGTTAGATTCTTGTCATAATTTTGTTAAATTCAAATACATGATTCATGCATATTATTCAGTAACAGTAAATATGCGTAATAATACATATGTAGTAAAAATTTTTAATAACGGAATTCTAATTACACCACCTGACTTAATGCCTTCGATGAGTCAAATCAGCAGCTTGAAAGAAGAACTTAAAGTTCAATAAACTTTCACTTAAGTGAAGAGACATTAAATTAAAAGTTTTTTTTTTATTTTTTTTTTTTTGTAAAATTGCGAAATTTCATAACGAAGATTTTATTTCACTCTTATTTCCTACTCAGCAAAGTTTGCCTTATTTGGTATCTTCTTCCATCTTGAGTGTTAAACTTTTGTTACTTTCTTTGATGAAATGTACTCAATTGATTCAACTTCTGTTTAAATAAGAGTTTAGTAAATTCTAGAAAAAACACTACTCAGTGAAATCATAAATGTTAAAAATTATAATAACGCAATTTTAGCACGTGCCTTAGTTGCTTTTTCTCACTCCCTCTTTCGCTACCTCAGCCAAAAATGTGTTGATGTGATCACAGTCACACCGCAAATTTTCACATTTCGCTTGAATTTATTGACATTTAAAATTAACCGCAAAAAAACTTGTCGGCGTCGTCGTCGTCTACGTCACGTAAAAACGAAAAACACAGAAAACGTAAACGAAAACGAAAACATAAAAAAATGTGTGCGCCAAAAACTTTAAAACATGTCAAGAGCAAGCAAAAATAAGTAAATAGCAGAGGCTTTAATCACAGCGTTTGCGTACAAAACAGCTGAGGTATTCGCTAATTTGCAATAACAAATTTTGCTGGTAAGCAACATGTGGGCATGGCTGATGGTTGACAATTTCGCTGTGCGTCATTTAGTAGTACACGAAATTTTTGTACATTTTTACATACATTGGAATGTAGGCAATTAGCTGGTGGATGGCAAAAGTAGCAATTAGTATGACTGACCACTTTTAGCAGCTATAATGAGTAACATGTGGGGTGCACGACCAAATTGTTAGCTGTGAAACTGAATTGTTTAGTAAAAAACTTAGAATTATTCAGAAAATTTTTAGCAAGAAATAAAAAAAAATTTTGTAGTGCGAAAAAATCACTATTTTTTAATAAAAAATCGGTGCAAATAATTCAAATTATTTATTTATTATTTTTTTTTTGCAAAATATTTACCGAAAATAAAGTTGATATAAAAAGTAATGGTTTAAAAACGAAATTAGAACTTTTCGAAGAAGTAAACAAAAAAATTTGTTTTCTTATTATCTTTTTCACTTCATTGTTCATTAATAATCACAATGAACTTTTCATTATATGTACATTAGGCCGTACCGGAAAAAAAGGTCGCCGTACACCCCTTAATCTAAAACATTTATGCAAGGCAATTTAAAAAAAAAAACGTTTTATCTTCGGCATCTACAAACAGATTTAAAGTCTAATATATTGATGTTCTTGCCTTGAGGAGAAAATTTTTTTTTCTTCCAAAGTTCGTTGACCTCAGGTACCCCGCTCTAGTACTTACCCACCAGATCTCAGTTCCTACCACCCTAACGTACAACCGTAATGTCAGTAAATCAAAGCTCGCCACAAATCATTAAATTTTTCCTAAGAAAGTATTTCGATTCGATGACAATATCGTATATGTTTTTGCCGAACGCAGGGGTCGCCTTTTTAGATTTTTTTTGTTTTTCAAGAAGACAATTTTATTTAGTTCCGCCAAAAAAAAAAATTTTTTTTCTAAATTGCCTTGCAAAAATACTGTGGACTCAGGGGTGTACGGTTTTTTTTGTTTGCTTGTAAGGTGGTGCGGTTTAATGTACTTACATATCTTATTTTCATTTTTATTTTTCATTTTCAATTCATGAAATTTTTTAATTACTTTTTCCCATTTAAGTTCATTATGCATTTGTAATTAATTAACCGTTATGTAGCGTTTAATGACACTTGTACGTCCGGTTTTCCGCGAATCCAGCAAGGAACAGTCAACCGCAATGAAAGTTCTTTGTTTTTATATGACGAATAATAACAGCAACGATCAAACAACGGCAACAATTTATTGTGGGTAGAAGTACAACAACAAAGGATCATGAGAAGCTATTACATTACGCTTTGTAGAACTTTTGTTTTAATTTCACTTCACTTTTGAAAAGTGACATTTTACAAGATATTGCGAAATTTAACGAAGATTTATTAATTTCGCACATATTCGATGTGTTTCATCAGAAAGAAATGATTGATTTAATAACATAGCAATAATATAAAATGCATGCACAAATCGAAGGAGAAGCTTGGCTGATCATTTACAAATGTGTGAGGAGTTACAAATGTGTGAGGAAAAATCCAGGGACTGTTACAGTTATCATTTATATTTTAAAAAATAATCAATAATCAATCTCATAAATTGTTTATAATGACTTGCTAAAATTTCGAATTCAAAAGTTATCAAAACAAATTCTATGGAACTGAGAAATATTATTTTCTACTTTTTATTTAATTACTCAACAAATAACCGTTATATTTTATTTTAGTTGTCTCATGAAAACAGTTATCGAAAACTTTTATTTATAAAAGTCGGTAGTAAAAATCAGCCAGTGACTTTTATGATTAAAAATTACCCATAAAAATCATTTGGTGACTTTTATTTTTTATTTAGTCAAAGTCATTTTTTACTCTTCTACCTAGAACTTTTCCGAGGAAATAAAATAAATGGCAATATTTACTACTAATTTTGAGAATGACTTTTATAAAACGAGTTGAAACATAAAAGTCACCGAATGATTTTTATTGCTGACTTTTACAAATAATAGTCTTCGATTACTGTTATCATGACAAAAATAATATAAAAATTAACCGTTATTTGTTGAGTAATTAAAAAAA
>JAPVRG010276909.1:0-13525 GCA_029783565.1 Rhagoletis cerasi
TTTTATCGCATTTTCTATGACTTTCCGCAAAATTTTCTATGATAACTGTTCGATTTCCTGTCAAATATTCTCCTTTTAAGGGCTCCGCTTATCTGAGGATTGTTGGGATAAACTTGGAACTTCAAGTAGCGCAAAGAAAGACGACTGGGGTGGTTAAATCCGCGTGAACGCCGCACCACTCTTCTTTTCATAAATGCTAAATCTTCGTGTTTCTATTCAGCTCGATTTCTTCTTTACGCAGACGACCTAAAAGTATACTCTGAGGTTAGATGTCGTAGAGGCTCTTTCCTTCTTCAATCAGAACTCAATAAGCTCTATAGTTGGTGTGCCATGAACCATCTATTCCTTAACATCAAAAAATGCCACAAAGCGACGTTCGCTAAAATGCCTAAACCTCTGTGCACATCGTACCACTTAGCTAACACCTTTCTCGAATCGGTAGATGTGATTAAAGACTTGGGAGTGTTTTTTTATTCCAAGTTTAATTTTAATGCGCACATAAATTATATCATCTCAAACTCTCTTGCTATGCTAGCTTTTGTTAGACGTCATTCTTCGCACACGTCATTCCCGTACACACTTAACCCTGGACGTGCTTTGTTAGTCTATTCGACTAACAAAAATCGTATTTCGCTTCGTATCTTTTCTAAAGTCATTTATCTTTTTATTTATTATATGTAATATGGAAAATAATATGTTTTTAATATTTTGTTAATGTGTTTAAAAAATAAACTAAAACTCAAAATCATCAAACGAATTTCCTTTTTAACTGTTGTTTATTTCTTATTTAAATTCAAAGTTTGTGTTAGTCTCTTCGACTAACAAAGCCCGCAGACATGGTCAAAAGAACGAAGCACTTCCAGGGTTAAGACTTCTTTCACTGCTTTTGTACGGTCTAAACTGGAATATGCTGCTTTTATCTGGAGACCGTATCACGCTATTCATATCAATCGCTTGGAGAGAGTGCAAAAAATATTCTTACGCTTTGCTCTGTACTCCTTACATTTTTCTGAACCCATTCCATCTTACGAGTCTCGTTGCCAATTGATTAGTTTATTAACGTTAAATAATGTCTATGTCATTTCTTCTCAACATCGTCTCGGGTAAAATCGACTGCTCGTTACTTCTTGGGCTGATAGATTTCACTGTGCCGAGTAGGAACCTTTGTCGCTTTGATACTTTTCGTATTGGTTTAAATAAAACTGTCTACAATAATAATGCCCTCATTAATAGGGCTTTGACTGAGTACAACTGTTTCTCAAAATTTTTAGATCTTGACTTGTCAGAATCAAAATCAATTATCTAAAATAGATTGAAAAACGATTTAATGTGTAAAAATTTAGAATAGTGTTTGTATCTACTCTTAAGTTCATCTAACGTTTTCGATTTGTAACAAAAATTAAATGTATAGCTTGTAATTTTTCATAATGTCTGTACCATTCAACCTTAGACATCAAATAAATAAATAAATAAAAGCGTACCATCGAATTTCCGGGGAGGATAATTGAAAAAATACCTCACGATAGTCGCATCAAAAAATTATGCATTTCTTGTGGCTACACAAGATATTTAAAGAAACGATTCGTGTATGAAACGCTTTGAAGGAGGCGTCAGTTTCACTTCAAAATCGAGTTCAAATGTTTGATTGGCCATTGCTGTCATCCGCTACTAAACAAGTATAGAGCTTTTGGGTAATAGTCAAGCATAGTCTTAGAGTAAATTCGGCCAATTTGGAGGCGATAATCGCGACAAAATGCGCCGATATTAGTGCCAAGTGTAACTCGTTGGTGTAAGGCCATCTTCACTACATCTTACTTAAGACATTGGGTTTGATAGATTAGGCAGATTGTTCATATGTAGATGCTCAGTTTACTAACTAGTTCGATGTTCATTTTGCATATCATAATCATCGATCTAACATGTGTTGCGAACCCAAAATACAAAAAGTAGGCACTGACAATCTCTACTGACATAACAAAGTCATTGCAGTTCCAAATTGGAACTGTTTCAAAAGAACATCTTATGAATATAGCCGGGATAGCCCATTTCTCTTTAAAGTAATATTTCATTACGTTCTCAAACAATATTTTAACGAATAACTTTAACGATTACAAACTTATATAGAAGCTTAATAAAAATATAAAATTTTTGTAGACAAACTTATAGCTTTTAATCTAAAGTAAAACTTTCTACAGTCACCACTTAAATTTTTTTATCAAAATTCCACGAATGTTTATATACATTGCGAGGAGATGTGATTTGGGGGCAGGTCGATAAAAAAAAAATATTTAGCAAATATGCAGTTTTGTAGCCCATTCAATTTTTGTACAATGAAGTGCAAATTTGAAGTAGCTAGGATTACTGTTCATTTTAGGCATTTTTTTTTGAAGGTGTTTATTAAAATCACTGACATCAACAACAACAAAAAAATTGACAACTTCGAACGATCTTAGATTAAGAATAATTTTTGTTCCAAAACTTTTTGATTAACTGTATGTGTGTACACATACATATGTATACTGTAGCTAAAAAATATATATATATTTTATATACTAATTTAATAAATTTATAGCTTGGCGCTTATACTCACTCAGTTGACGATTCCATCGACGGTTTGGCACCCCGAGCGCCGCCATTCATGTCCCAAGAAGGAAACGAATCAAAAATGCCAGCTAGCAAACGTTCTGCAGGCGTACCACTGCCATTTGTGTTGGACGTATTCGGTACTTTATTGCCGGTTGCCATTTGTTGTTGAACGGTTGAGGAATTGCCGGATAAGAGTTCCATCATAAAATCGCACTTAAGGAGGCGACTAAATTTCCTCGTTCAATCGAATACACGTCCACCACTCCAACAATTAGCTTCGCGCACTAAATAAATAAATTTTGTATGTAAATTATTTTTTTACACACTTTCACCATACAATTTTGTTAGTCTGCTTATCAGTTTTAAACTTTAAGTTTAATATTAAAAATTATTTTAATTCGGCACGGAATACGGAACTGCATATATTTTCTTCAATATATAAATTTTTTTCGATGCGTTTCAGACGCATGCGCGACTATGACTGTTCTGCTTTTTGGTTGCAAGGCGGTTAAAAGGGATTCATGTATACTCAGGTATCGAAATAAAGCAGCAGGTCATAAATTGGTCTATGTTGGCTGTGCTTTAGTTTTTGTATGCACATTTGTGTATATGCGTATGCAGAATATACATATGTATGCAAGTATGTATGCAGTTTCTAGTATAAGTAACCTCACAGAAGGCCTTGCAACATGTGTTTTTTTTTTGTTTTTACTATTATGTGCTGCTATTAAATGCAAAAGGAGGATCAGTTCCGCTCTTTACTTGCATTGATTTAAGCAGAAAGGCATCCTTTATCAGCTGCTTAGTCCTGTGAAGTGAAGTAGACAATAACTTAACAGACACACATTTATACATACATATGTATGTATGTAGTTAAGCATACAAAACTCCGACCGCCTAGCTCGAATTACCCGTGGCACCTTAGCAGATGTACAAACTTACAAACTCAAATATGTATATATGTATATATCTAAATATACACTCGTATACATATGAGCTGCCGCTATGGCTGATTGACTGGAGATGCGTACTAGTACTCTATAGGACCTGCGTTCGTTTCCTGATCCGCGCAACATCTAAATTGGAAAAAGTTTTTCCTAACAGCGGTGGCCCCTCGGCAGGCGTTGGCAACCCTCCAAGTGTATTTTTGCCTTGGAAACCATTTGTCGTTCGGAAGCGCCATAAAACTGTAGGTCCCTCCATTTGTGTTATAACTACGGAGGCCATTCGTACCGATTTCAGCGAAACTGTACCGATTTTAAGAAATTAAGTGTCCCAATTTTTCACTTTTTTGCCGATTAATCGCGATTTTCAGTGTTTTCTTTACATATGTATTTGATAGTTGAAGGAAAAAAGAAAGTACCTCATCAATTGTCAATGTCAAACTGAAACCTATTCGAATTTAAATACCGTCACCCAGATAAATTAATGTCGTATGTTACATTTGATGACTTTTGGGAAATCGCGATTGGAGCTTGGAATGCAATTTCTCAAAAACTCAACGATAGATTTTCTTCAAGGTCTCAGAGAGTATTTTTACTAGTTCACGAAATTCTTAATTTTTTTATTTTTATTTTTTATTAATTATTTTTTAGTTTATGGAGGATTTTTTAGTAAAATTTTGCCATATGTTACATTTGGCAACAATTTTGCAGGAATCTGAATAACATACGACAAAGTGTGATACAATTTTGTACTAAATTAACGATAAAATTGTACTCAATATCTCGGAAACTAAAAGAGATATCCTAAAACGGATAACGCCATTTGAAAGATCTTGATTAGTTTAGTATAACTGCATTATTAACTCAATTTGACCCAATTTTCACATACGACTTTTATTTATCCGGGGGAAGATGCATTCATACCTACATACAGATATGGTGATGAGGTAGATAAACAAGAAGAGTTGTGCAGCTGCCTTATTCTCTGATATTATGACAATCTTTTAGTCTATCTTTCTTGATTAAATTAAACATCTCACTTAAAACGGTTGAAATTATAATTTCAAATTATTTTACAGAATTCCACCTTATGATGATGTTTTCTAAAAAAAAAAATACACGCGTTTTGTTCTAAACAAATCATGTAATACTAGCTTGAATTTAGCGAAACTATAAAAAATATGGTAATTTTCTTAAAAAACTCACAGGTTTGAATAATACCTATTTTTATTATCATTTTCACGTTTGTTTATTTTTGTTTTATTTTGAAAAAAAAAAAATAAATTCTGTTTACAAAAAAATTTACAATTTTCGCCCACAGAAATCTGGTCACCAGATTTATAACATCAGAACGCACAGGACAAATCGGAGGAGAAGCTCGTCCAAACACTTAGCAAAAGTGTAAGCGAAAAAATATTATATATTATTACACTGTGCGACAGTAAATTTTACACACTAAAAAATCAATATATTCGCGAGTCCATGGACCAAATACAGTAAAACTGCGTTTTTCTCTCTGACGTCAGGATTTTTTTAAGGACTTTGAAACTTCAAAGTTATGATTAATGCAAAAAATTATTTAAAAAATTAGGTGGAATGTAGAGTAGCAATATGGGTATCAAATAAAAGAGAAAATTCCATAGGATTGTAGAAGATTCAACTTTTGGTGCAAAAGGACGAATAGGTGTTGAAAATGTCTTTTTAAAATTGTATCCTTGAATATCCTTGAAAATTTTAAATATTTTTTTTTTTTAATTTATTTGTTAAGGACTGATATATACACCATCACATACTCGAATTTTGTCGTGCTAACTTCATTAGTTTAAAAAAGGAAAATATTTAAGAGGGAATTTTCAATACCTATTCGTCCTTGTGAGCCAAACAGATTTAATTATGTTTAATTCTTGAGAATTTTATCTTTCATTTGGCATCCATACTGTTATTCTATATTGCACTGATTTGTTTTAATAAGTTTTTGAATTAATTACATCCTTGAAATTTCAAAGTCCTTTTAAAAAAAATCCTGACGTAAAAGGGGAAAACATTTCAAACGCAGTTTTACTATATTTGGCACTAGTTTTGTGAGTATATTGATTTTTCCGTGTGTTTTGAAATTTTTTGATTTTTGTCGCACGGTGTTATTATGTATTATGAGTTCCACCCAAATTCTACCCAGAAAATATTTGAGTGCTTGAAGTCAAAGTTGGTCGCCATAGTCAAGTGTTTGCTTTGAATACCGAGGAAGGACAAAGTCAGAAAAAAGGGTGGACACCTTGGAAGGACCAAGCTCAGAAGAAACTCTGAACTCTCTGTAACAAAATAACAGCAAACGAGTGACTTCTTGCTCTCTTACAATCCATAATAATCCACGTGTTCTTCTTCTCCAGCTATTTTGACTTCACTAGAGAGGCTTCACTGCTCCCTAGCTTGCCTGTTAAATATAAAAAAAAAAAAGAAAAAGCTACCTTCATATCAATGTTCTAGAATACTGAAGCGATTTCGGGAAGAAAAAATAGGCTGTAACAGCATGCGTACCTCAAGGATCAGCGCTCGGTCCAAATTTAGGGAATATAATGTACGATAATGTGCTCAGACTTCCTATTCCTACCGGAGCTAAAATCATTCGATTCGCTGACGGTATTGCGCTAATTGTGATGGCTAAACCCTTGACAGATATTGAGCCAAAAGCGAACACGGCAATAGCGATGATAGCTAGATGGAGGGACAGTGTATGCTTGTAAAAGTCCAAGGTAGCCTCTGTCAATGGAACAATTTACTACAAGAGCGTACAATTGCTGGCGTTTGCTGATGACATCGACATCATCGGTATCAAAAAACGCAAGGTATGTTCTGTTCTGCCTTTTCCAAGTTGGATAAGGAAGCAAAGCCAATGGGTCTAGTGGTAAACGAGGACAAGACGAAGTATCTCCTGTCATCAAACAATCAGTCAACGCATTCGCGCCTTGGCACCCACGTCACTGTTGACAGTTATAATTTCGAAACAGTAGAGAACTTTGTTTATTTGGTAACAAGCATCAACAGCGATAATAATGTCAGCCTTGAAATCCAACGGAGAATCACTCTTGCCAACAAGTGCTACTTTGGACTGAGTAGGCAATTCAGAAGTAAAGTTCTCTCTCGTCGTACGAAAACCACGCTCTATAAGTCACAAATCATGCCCGTACTGGTATATGGCGCAGAAGCATGGACAATGACAACATCCGATGAGGCGGCCCTTGGAGTATTCGAGAGAAAGATTCTACGGAATATTTAATGATGAGCTGTACGAGCTTTACAACGGCATAGACATTGTACAGCGGCTCCGCTGGCTTGGTCGTGTCGTTCGAATGGACACAAACGCTCCAGCCCTGAAAGTATTCGACTCGAAGCCCGCTGGTTGTAGCAGAGGAAGAGGGAGGCCTTCTCTGCGTTGGAAGCGAACCAACTGACGTGCTTTGTTGGACTCGGCCAAAATCGCTTAGGCGGTTACAGCGCCAAACAAGAAAAAGAAGAAGCCTCCGCCAATGTAGATGGCCATGTAATCAAATCTGTATGCCATCTGAAATATCTTAGTGTTATAAATGATGAAATAAAAAGCTTTTGGTCGCGTGCACAACAGCTGCAACTTCTATTATACAAATAGCGTCAAAGATATATGGGACAATTTTAGAATGCTGTCTAACGATGGTGGACCTCAAAACTACGTCAGACAAAGTAGCAGAAGAATAAGCGAGAGTTTATCAACGTAAAGCCCAGAACAATACTGATTAAGCTACTATAATTAGGCGACAAAATGCCATATCCTTGCAAAAATGGCAAGGTTAGAAGAAAATTCTTCTAAAGGTAAGTGGACGTTCACACTGATCCCAAGCATAGAAAAATTATTAAATCGAGCTCATGGTGAAGTAAGTTTCCACATAATGCAGTTTCTCACATGTCACGGCTGCTTCCGTAAATGTATAAATAGCTTTGGTCTGGATGTCTCTCCTCTATGCCCAAGGTGTCAAGAAGTGGAAGACGCGGAACGTATCATGTTTGTTTAACCACGTTTTGACGAAAACAGACCCCAATAATGATAGAATACAACATTACGCCATCCTGCGCGATGATGCCGTCACGATAGCAACGAATCGGGGAGATGAAGCAGAGCAAAAGTAGCGTCGTTCGCCATTTGTAAACAAATCGTAGTTGTGTTTATCTACTTTATGAACAGAAAACTTAAGATAGAAGAAAAGCTTAATATTACGCTCAAAAAGATAGAAATAAAGAAGAATAAACGCCAAGCTAGCTACTTCTGTATATTTTTTTGGTAAAAAACGTTTACTAGCAAAAATTACTAATAATTTTTGATAACTATTCGTACTATTCTATCATTACGTCACACAAACAGCTGATTCTGTCCAACTCGCCAAGACAAAGTAGCAGTACTGCTGATGGCGCCACCTTTGTTTTTCTACATCGTGAACAGATCCAGTATTACATAGTTTACTGAGGGCCCACAGCGATCAGCCAGTCTAGTTGATATCATGTTGAGCTCAAAACATGCTTAGAATGCAGTAAATATTGCCATTTTAGAGATATCTCAACAGCTATGACAAAAAGAAGCTAGTCGAAGAGGCAGTGCAAGAAAGTACAGGGCGTAAGCGAACATGACTATGACGGTTGGGTGCAAAACGGACCTCACTAGGGTATAAGCCTGTTCCAAGTTAATACAACTTTTTAACAGACTTCATCGGGACTACAACGAACCTAGAGTTCAACGCCCAAACAATCTGCCAACGAAATGCCTGACGGCAGCACCGGGAGATCGGTACTTAGACGGTAGGCGGTTTAGGTCGGGTTAAGGTGCTGTCCTGAACCTAAAACATTTTAAATACAAACTTTGGTACTTCACCCTCCGAAAGGAAGACAGTCTTAGATAAACAATGAGATGGATTTTTTTTGCCGTTTACTCCTGCAGAGGCCATTGCAAATTTAGGTAAGGATGCTCTTGATGATTTGTGTGGTTTTTACAAACAGGCTGAAAAAATCTCTGCAAGCAGATTGCGTATAGATATCATTTTATTTGTATTTCTCACTGCATGATTACGACATTTACACTGCGTCTTCTATGCTTATATATGAGTTACATATGCCTGCATGTCCTTGTTCAGAATATAGAACATTTAATTTGGAGTTACATACAGTTTTGAAAAAAATAATAGAAGCTTTTAAACTACAAACTTTTTTTGCCACGCTTTTATTAATGATGTTTCTATGTTATAATGCTGCGTCTAAAAGATGCAGCAATTTACATTCTTAGCGTTCTGAAGACAGTGCGATTGAAAACTTCTTTCTTAAACAAAATCTTTGTTTCTATAATTTTTTTTTTACTTTTTAGTGCACGTAGCACTATGGTCCCAATTCAATTTTTTTGGCATAAATTAAACAAATGCAGCTACGAAGTTGAAAGTTGGCGAAGTAAATAGTTATGACGTATATAAGAACACGGCAATTTTTTTTTTTACCAAAACGAAAGCATTTCGGCACGACTATGCGGAAATTGTGATAAAATAAAAGACAATTGTGGGAGTTTGCTGAAAAATGCTGGCGAGATCTAAATTTCTACATATAAAACACACTTCATGCCCAAATACAACATTTTTTCTACGAAAAATATAGGTTATGTTGAATACAAACCACATAATCACAACACTCAAGAATAACGACAAGGACAAAATAAATATAAAATCGGAAATAATGTTTTTAAACCACTTACATTGGGGTTCAATATCCATTATATATCCTCTTTATAATTTTGTTTGCACACTTTGCTGTTAAGGTAATTGTAACACTCTTTTGATAGCAATTTAATTACACGTGTTTAAACTTCCTAATTTGAAAGCTTGACGAACCGGTAGTGTTGCCACCTATTTTTTTCCATTATATTCTCTTGAAAGATTGGAGTGTTGCTATTGAGAAAATATATACGCTTTTTGAAACTTTTTATTTTTGATTTTTTGCTTTCCTGCCTAAAAAAATTTATTTGGGACCATAGTGCATTGTAATAAAAGCGTGTTTTTAGTTTTTCAAACTACAATTTTTTTATTATTTCGCTGAACTTCACATGCGTCTGTTTGCTATGTTTTTTTAGAAATAATCGAGGGTCCAATTGGCCTTGTTTCTATTATTTTTTCCAATACTGTGCAAATTAAATGCATACATGTATGTGTGTATTCCTACTTACGCACGCACGCACAATTTTTGAAAAAGAATTCCTCCCTAGGCTTTTTGCCTTTATTTTGTATTTTTATTTTCTTTATTCAATCGTTGCGTTGAATGCGTAAAAAATCATATGCACGTCTGTCTCTATAAATACACACAATGCGTTCATACATACACACATACGTATCGCATTGCCTCGAAACCTTTCTTGAGAAGATTGCCGCAGACAGTAAAACAACAGCAAAAAGAACTACACACCTAAAAGCGATAGGCTGGCTGTAAAGGCAGTCGAGTAGCCAAGTGAAAAACAACCCCTGTTGTTATATATGTATGCATATGTATGTAGTACCAACGTCGTTCTCAGAAGTTTGAACTCAGAAAACTCACCCCTGGTCATATTAATACTATTGCGATTTATATGTCCTTCTGGAAGGTACCCATTCTCTAGCAGAGCCTAGCTACACCCATCCCAATACATACATACTGACACATACATATATGTGCATTTGTACATATGTATGTATGTATTTATTATTATGCGTCGTATGTACATATGCACATTAAGGTGCCACACCAAAAAAAGTTTATCCACCAGAATTATAAAATTTATTATATTTTAATGGCCTTATTCATAAAAAATAAAATAGATTTAAAGAGCTCTATAAGTATCATTTTCATACAAATTTTCGATTTACAAAGCAGTTAGTCTTCTTTATTTTTTATGAATTTGGGTGTGAGTCTTTTGAAGTCGATTTGAAAATACCTCCAAAAAGGTCATTAGTTTGATTCTGTATATAAAATTTTTAAACATTTTTATGCAGACCTTTTAAGCCTCATCTGAGGGGATTTTTTGGAAAACTTTTTTTTTTAATAATTTTATTTATGAAAATCTCGATTTTTCGAAGTATTTTCAAATAGGTTCATCTCACATAAATCTTAATATATTTCCGAAATATTTTGGCGGAAGTCTTAAAGTATAATAAATTATATAACTCCGATGGAAAAGCAGTAACGATTTTTTTGCATGGAGAGTGATGCACCCTAATGTACATACAAACATGTTTATGTAGGCACGTATCGTTGTATATGAAGCTCAGTGCAGAAGGACACAATACAGGATAATAAATGCTAAGGACCATGCAAGGATAAGGGAGAATGCAAAGTATTAACAGTAGTTTTTCTTTGCCTGTCATGTGAGTATGCGCATAAATTTGAATGTACTTATAAATACATATGAATGTACATATGCACATACTTACCACGTATATATGTATATAAGTGCAAATATCTGCAAGCTAGGTTGCATATTTAACTCGGAAATCGTCTTTTAAAACGCGCAGAATTTTTTTGAACGCAAACTGTATGCTTAATTTACTGAAATCATACACGCATTCATAGTTTATTGGTTACTTTTTAAATGGATACATATCTACACCAGTGTTTGAAAAACTGTCAGCATAACAGCAACAGCACTAAAAAACCTGCTGTTGCTGTACTGCGAAAGCAATTCTTTCCTTTTGAAACTTTTTTGATTTTGGTTTGCTGCGCACATATCCAAAGCTGAACCGCAGCACAGCTGCAATGTAGGTTTCAGTTTGCTGTTCTCTTGCTTTGGCTTCGAAATTGCAAACAGTTTAGCCACAGCACAGTCTCTATTCGCTTTTTATGTGCTGTCGCTTAAACTGCCAAAGCTATGTACGAACAGCACAGCACAGTTTTCAATAATAATAATACATTTCTGAGTTTTATTGTATTGCTCAGAAGTAAAAATAATGTGTCGATTTATATTTTTTGATCAAAAATAAAACTCATTTTTCGTGTTATTTTTTCGCTCTGAAATAATGATTATTTTGTGAGTTTTAATTTTTTTTCATCAAAAATAATGATTGTTTCTTGAGCGTTATTTTATCACTCAGAAATAAAAATTAATATTTTAGTTTTATTTTTTTTGGCAGATCGAAAAATTCAAAACTCCTTAGAGAAATAAAATAACGCCCAAGGAATAGGTTTTATTTTCGATCAAAAAATAAAACTAAAAAAATAATCATTATTTTTAAAGAAAAAAAAAATAAAACTCAAAATCTAGTGATCTTCTCTGATCAAAACAATAAAACTTAAAAAATAATGACTATTTTGGATCAAAAAAAATATTACTCGATACATGAATATATATTCTGAGCGAGTGATAAATTTTAAAAATGTAATTATTTGTTATAATTCTTATATATGTACGCTCCAGCACTGAAAGTATTCGACCCGAAACCCGCTGGTGGTAGCAGGGGAAGAGGAAGGCCTCCTCTGCGTCGGAAAGACCAGGTGGAGAAGGACTTGGCTTCACTTGGCATTTCCAATTGGCGTCAGTTGGCACAGAAGCGAAACCACTGGCGTGATTTGTTGGACTCGGCCAAAATCGCTTAAGCGGTTTCAGCGCCAAACAAGAAGAAGAAGAGGATATTATTATTAAGCATATACTTATTAACATTTCACATGTTTACATTTTTAATGTTTTGATATCTTAAAGGTACGAAATCATATTCTACATCATTATCATTTGGAATATATTCAACATTTGCGGTTAGCCAGCTAAATATATTCTAATAAAATGGCATATGCTCTAAGATAACACTATCTTGAATTTATTTTACATCATTCCATTTTTGCTATTAATTGGCACTATTAAATCATAAGATTTGGTTGATAGAAATTACAGAGAAGTTGTGAGCTCATAACCCGATGACAATGCAATATGAAAGATGAATCAATAGGTGGCACAGAAGTCGAGACGTTTGGAGAACCCCTTTTTATGGTCCGATTTGAATGAATCCAACAAATAAATTCCTCGGCTATGATAGAACATTTTTTAATTGAGTCATATTGAAAACTCGTATAAGTACGTCGAGGGCGCTAATGAGTTTTTTTGTTCTTTTGTCACAATTTTTCCGTGCGACTGAGTCGAAGAATATGTTTTTTGTACATATTTGGCAGCCATTTTTTAAAGCCAGTGTTATACAAATGACATTGGCTTTTAAATTCAAGACTTAAATACATTTTGACATTTAAACTAATAAAAAAAATGAAATTTTAACTTTTAAAATTTTTTTTTTAACTCGGAATGTAGCTAGTACCATCATCTAGTAGCTTGTGTTGTTTAAACAATGAACATCTACTACGTGGTATTATTTGAATAGAAAGGAATGTACTGACATAAGTGGCTTTTATCCAGGATACGCATCTACATTTAAAAAGGCGTTTGCAGCGAAAAAAAGTACGCTTGAAAAAATGTGACTTATGTGGTTTTTGAAATGACCGATTCAGTTGTAAAGCACCCATCTAATGCAAATCTTCGTATTCGGTATCAGAGCTTGTGTAGGATTTTAAGAAAGCAAGTAAAATTAGAGCGTGACAGCTATTATCGTAACGAGCTAAGGGCCTCACATGGTAACTCGAAAAAAGAATGGGAAATCATTAACAGCCTACTCAACCGAAAATGTAGAACAAACATCACAGAAATAAATCTTTGCAAAAGTGGTGAGATCTTTTATGACGCCGAAGTAGTGGCAAATCTTTTCAATGAGCATTTTTCGTCAATCGGGCAATTTGATGCGCCCGTGCATTCGTGTGAATCTTCTTCTCCGGCAACAGTAGTTTCATATGAAGGCGACAGTTTTTTCTTTGAGGCTTTCACTGGATTCGAGGTCCTAAAAGCCATTAGATCCTTAAATAACTCAAGATCGTGTGGTTCTGACGGGATTTCAAATCAAGATCTAAAGTATGTGGCGTTCAGTCTAGTT
>JAPVRG010276925.1:0-14159 GCA_029783565.1 Rhagoletis cerasi
TTGACTCAGTTCGCAGTGATTCAAAACGGACGCATAAACCAAATTTCAATACACTTTTAAATTTCAAAGCGCATTGAAATTGGTTTATGCATCCGTTTTGAATCACTGCGAACTGAGTCAAAGCGCGGTATAAACAAGGTAATACATACGTACCTAAAGCGATTGAAGGCTTTTTCAACTACATACATAGTTGACTATTTGCAAGAAGACTCATCGATAGTGAGAAATTGACTGCTTGCTGTGACATTTGATATTTTATTGACAGAAACAATCATTGAAAACAAAATATGATATCGTAAATTGTGCGCGCAATCTTGCGAAAATTACGTGCGATAGTCATAAAAGTCATAAGACTGTCATACCCTTCCATTCGGCCCCTCTAAATCTTCTGTTTAGCCTGCGACATTCTACGTTTGCATAGCGAAAGGATATTGTCACGAATAGAAGGATATTCAATTTTATTGCCTCATTGGCAATGTCAAATTTGTAGATACTCATAAATTCATTGGATCATTGCAGTGATTGTCCAATCGTATTGAATGTTGGATGAGTCAAAGCCCTCGATTTGGCAGCCAAAACAAAAAAATATACTGAAGAATACCTAATGTGTTTTTGTAAAGCGCCTTCGTCATAAATTTGACATGATTTTGTATGGCATTCATTCAAAGGAGTAACTTCGGCAGTCAATTTGCGCATTATCCTTTCCCTCCTTCGAATGAAGAAATGCGAGTGCGTTCAAGCACACATTTTGCACATTTCGATGCCGAGTTGGTGCTATTGAAATTAAATTTTATGATTTGATGAGCCTCGTCTAAGACGATGTCGAAATGTCCGAATAGGGGAGGAATTTTGATGAGCTGCTGCCTGAGTAGCGTCTATCAAACATTTTATACATACATACGTGTGAAAATATAGTTTTATGAAATTTTAGTATCATAAAATGTCTTGTAGACAACTCCCTTCGAAACGCCCCAATTTTCTTCTCAACTAAATTAAGCCTTTGCAGTTGAGATTAGTTCACGCAATTCATAAGAAAATAACCGATTTAAGTCTTAACCGACAGTACTGGTTTAAAAAATACTTTTAAAATTTTTCTTGAGTAGCTTAATTATTAGCCTGTTGCCTTACTCCAGGATTTAGTCAGAAATAGTCAGAAGTCGTTCGCGTACACACATTTACAATATCTTCAGTACTATCATCCGGGCTAATTCTGACTATTTCTGATTAAATCCTGGAGTACTGGAACATACTAAATGTCAAAAGCTTTTTGTAATATCTAACTGGATACAAGATTTTCGAGTGCAATTTATTCATGTATTTTGTACCCAAATACATTTATTTTTTAGTTTATTTTCATGGCTAATGTCTTCAACTCAATAAAGATCTGTAAACTTCAAACTCAACCGAATTTCGCAGCTGCCGCTCGTTTATATGATTTTAATGGATGGGCCATAAACTTATTGAGTAAATGAAAGTAGAAATGAGTGCTTGAATGTGATTTTCCAAAAAGAAATCCTTAACCGAATTTACGACTTGCTTCCATATAAAACAATTTAAAAACCGTTCCACGTGCCACAGGCATAAAAATGCAAGCTACATGAAAAAATTCACAAAGAAATCAAAGGAACTTCATTAGATCGCCTGCCATCGGCCAACCTAATTCTGAGCGATTTTTACGAGCAAGCGCCTACAATTGGATAGAAAATGAAGGGAAAGAACAAAGGTAAATGCACTTTCGTGTGTTCTGCAGCCTGCATCTCCCAACGGCCAGCATTCAGCAGTCGTCGTGGTATTCTTTGCAACATTACGCTTATTAAAATCTTTCGCACCTTTCCATCTGCTAGCTGACCAACCAAAACAGACGATGAAGTCATCTTCGTCACTTAGTCTTTAAGCGCAGCTGTCCTATTTTGAATGAAGAATCTGCACAATGTCAACTTGAGTAGCTTGCAAGAATGTAGAGCCTGTGGCGACTTCACTCATAAACTCGAGTGTCTGACTGTGTGACAAACAATGGCTGCGATAATTAACTACTAAACTGGTGCGCATGCGCAACGATGTCAATATTTTTTTTTTGTATCTCTTTAAAGATAAGCCGATTTTCAGTGGTAGTGCTGCCGCTGTGGTATAGTGGCTAGCAGCGCGCACTACCATTCCGAAGGGCCTGGGTTCGATCGAGCCCAGTTTTCGACCAACATCAAAAACAAGTAAAAGCAGCCCAGCGAGTGCCTCATGAGTTTTAATATACATATAACATAATACCCAGGCAATCAATGTTTTAATAAATACATACATATGTACATAAACACAAAAGTATACCGAGTTTCATTATCAACAACATAATGCGATGCCAAATTTCATTAATCCGATTAAGTAAAAGGTACGTATATTTATTAAAATTAGCCTGTTCAATTACTACAGGATTTAGTCAGTAGCAGGGACCGAAAATAGCAGTTATATTTTGCAACAGTTGGCCAGATATTTTTTAAATCCGAAGTAAAAGTCCTTTCCGAATAATAAACAAACCGCTTATCCAAATTAAACAAATTTGGTATCAAATGAAAGAGGACTTAAATCTTATTACATTAAACGAGCAATTCTTGTATTTATATATAAATATCCATAGGTTTCTCGGAAACGGCTCTAACGATTTTGATGAAATTACATACGCATACGGATACTTTTTTGCATTCTAAGGGTATCTAAGTAGGTATTATCTCCGATATAAATAGTATAAGGTCGCCACCTTTTCGAAATTATTTATGAATTAAGTAAAACATTCTAATATGGGTATCAAATGAAAAGTATTTAAAAACATCAAATTCAGACATATTTTTGAGTAGGGTTGCCATCTATTTTCTAAAGCATATTAATACAATTTTTGTATAGAAAGTTAAGATACAATACTACGATTGATGGGTACTAAAAGCCAGACCTCAAAATATGCTTCGCCTATATAGTAAGTGTTTTCCCTTAAGCTATTAAGGTAAGGTTGCCACTTATATTCGATTCTAAAAAATTTTACTAAAACTACGCAGTATGGATATCAAATGAAGGGTATTTATGTGGACTTTAATCCAGAAATGTTTTCCATGGGGATTGCCAAAGGTATTTTTAAGAACTTCAATCCAGAAATATTTATTTTATTTTAATAATGCTGTTACGTAACTTGGATGTGGCGTAGGACTCATTGTGTCGAGCATGTGTAATAACATTATACAGGCAAAAATTGTTGCTGGTGAACAATCCGGTAAAGAAGTACAATCGCTCTGGGGGTCTACTCTGTATTGCGATTCGAAAGAAAAATCATTCGGATTCGGATACTTGACACTATGAATTTGTATTAGTCCGTGTCGCCTTTCGAATCGCAATACAGAGTAGACCTCCCTCCTGGACTAGCCAAGTTGGGCGTACAATGCAACGACACCAATTTTCGGTAAGAAATGCATTCGCCATGGCAATACACAAAGCTCAATTCAGACTTTTGAGTATGTTGGAATGGATTTCCATGCACGGAATGCCATATGGGAAATTTTCTTGATGAGAGCGTCCAAGTTCATTAAAAATACTTCTCGCAAAGAAAATCCTCAGCATACCCGCAAAATAGTAAGAGGTACTGGCTTAGATCTAATTTTAAATAATAGATTCCGTTATCAACGTTACATAAAAAAATATTCACAAATTAAAGTAATTTAAATTAACATTACTTCGTACTCAAACCTTGATATCTTATTTAATTTTTGAAAAGTATATGCGCTATGAGCAAAGCTCGGTCATCCTGGTACTAGCTTTTAAACAGAAATAACGAACGAAGGTTACCACCTCCATTTATATTTTTTTTATAATTTAATACAAAATAATGCCATATACCTGACCCAAGGTTTGTTCTATAGTAATTAAATAACATTTTTGTTGAAATATGTTCCAATAGGTGGCTTTGCTCGTTTAGACATTTCAGTTTTAAAGCTGTTTTCGTCTTCTTTCATTTGATACCAAATTTGTTTAGTTTGTTTATTATCCGAAAGGACTTTTATTTCGGACTTAAAAAATATCTGGCAAAATTTAACCGTTGAAAAAAATAACTGTTATTTTCGGTACCTGGTCAGAAGTCATTCCCGTACATACATTAATCATATATTGAGTACTATCCTCCGGACTACTTCGGGGTATTTCTGACTAAATCCTGAAGTAAGGGAACCGGCTAAATGTATTCGCATTTCTGTACGCTTCAAAGAACTCCATTGCTTTATTAAATTAACAGATGAAAGTGAGTACCTTTTAGTGATTCTGCCATAGTACACCAAATCGGCTTGAGTAGGTAATTATTTCATGAACACGAAAGTGCATAATGCATTTTGGGGGAGAAAATGCAATGAAATACAAACATATTTAAACGCTGCACGCAAAATATGGAAATAAACACGTTCAAATGTATGTATGCAATCCATCATCCTGAGAAAGTTATCAAAATATTTTTGCAATAAGCGCATGTCATTGAATTAGATTTAGATACCTCAACAGCCACATATGTCCTTCAAAGAGGACCTATGCAAAGTTTGCATCACAGTTTACTCACTAAATGCGGTGAGCCAGAAAAATGTGAAAAATACGCCAAAAAATCTCGTACCTCATAGCGGATTTCCTACTTTGTAAAGGCATTGAAGCACGAAATTAAGAAAATTCCCACAAGAAAATAAGCAATCGCAATCCCAATCATACGAAAAATGCATTTTTCGTTGTTTTTCGTGTTATTCTTCAAACGAATTCTGATATTTTTGATGTAAATGTGCTTAAGTCGACAGTTATGTGGCGTCGAACAGGACGTTTGGTTGTTGTTTTTGACGGATGCCTAGCAGCAATTGTTGGCAAAGTATAGCACATGACAAAAAAGGACATTTCAGAATATGGAAGATAAATATATACATATATACATACATAGGTTTGTATGCACGTATATAAATATATACATATATACATACATAGGTTTGTATGCACGTATATACGTAGGTGTAATATATACAGTTAATTTCAATATTCTACTTTTTGTACAATGCTGCCACTACATATGTAATTACGTGCACATAATAGTGTAATTATAATGTTGATTGCATGCGCAGGCGTACAAACTTTTTTATGCACGGTATTTGTTACTTGCTGGTCCTGTTAGCAATCAACCGCACTATAAGCCGATATTGATGTGCATATCTTTTACACAAACAAATAAACAAAAAAGCAAAAAAAAAACAGAATATAGAAAATATTTACTACGTAAACGTTGTCACAACACACGGTACGCTGTCAGTTAGCTGTCACCCTTGTCTGCGGCGCATCCTTGTCATGTGATATGTCCTTGCTGGGCATGCGCGCGTGGGTAGCGCAACGCTTTGCTATCATGTCAGAGATGCGCTGGTGCCTTACCGTTGTGCGCTTAGGATGTTCATGTCAGTGCATTTGTTTTTTAATTTTACAAACATTTTTTCAGTTAGTAGTTGTTCAGCTAGTAATTTGCTGTGCGCATTCCAATAACTAATTGCATGAAATTGTTGTCCCTCGTTCAATTGGCTGACCATATGGCACCCTCGTCGATATTGGCTGTATCCTTGCGCTTATTTTATTTTTATTCTAATTTTATTTTATCTAAAACGTTTCTCTGCTCTTTTAATGACAACGTACTAACTTTTTTATGTGTGGTTTTCACATATGTATCACTGAGAATGCATTAAATTGCTTTTGATTACTTGATTATTTCGCGTAGTGCAGAGGGTGTTTTCTAATGACATTATTTTTATGAACTGTTACTGGATTAAAAGTGAAAGAGGTCCTAGAACAAATAAACTACGCATAAAGAAAAGTATCAGAAAATTACTTAATTATTGTGTGTATGTATTTCATTTTGATATCCAACCTAGCGTTGTTGTCCTGAGAGAGTTTGCTTGCAGGAAAATGTAAAGATGGAAATTTAAAATAGCATTGATGCTCTGCATCTGGGACAAAAAATTGAAAAAAATCCGTCCTTAGGGCTGGTCGCGGATTCGAAGCAAAGGACTTGTAATAGAATTGGTAAAGCAATAATAATAAGGATTTACACATAAATCAGGGTTAGAAAGCATCACAATTTTCACCCTAGAGTAAAATTTTTAACTACCGAAACCAAAAAATGTTTCATGACAATTATTCGAGTTACATAAACAAACCCGAAGTAGACCACGTCAAAAATATGAGCGCCCAACATATCTTTTTTTGTACCACAAATTAGCGACTGTAACGTAGTTAGAGGTGTACACTAACCCTCGATTCATGAGTGTATTTCTGCTTTTAAAAAGCGTCTCATAGGTACCAACTTCTGTTCGGAGGCGGCGTAAAACTGTGGGTCCCTCCATTTATATGAAAACATCAACAGCCACACTATAAACTGGATGAGAAACTCGGCCAAGCACGTAGAAAAATGTGTAAACGCCAAATATTTATTTATTTAGCTACCATTATACTTCAAAAGCGAATACTTTTATTCAATTTGCCTACCATTTCTTTTCTTTTGGGTTTTATTCAAAAAGAGACTACTGCAATAATTTTTCCCAACAAATTAGAACGATTAAATTTAATTTCCTCTCATCAACTTCCGACGCTTACAAATATTATAACACCCACACATTAAAAAATTTTAAAATAGGGAAGAAGAGGAAATATTTAGAAGTTATAAGAGATACTTCAGTAGGTCGCGCGCAGTACGTTGCACAATTATCAAACAATTTAAATAATGATTGGCCAGTGAGAGAGTGTCTGCGACACAGTTCGCAAGCTACAAAATGTCCTTGCGCAGAGATAGCAGTGAACAGCAGCGAAGCTTGACAAAGACACACAACGAAGAAATGATGTACAGCGCTTCCTAACCACTTGGAAGCCCTCGCCCCTGCCTAATGATTTTTTTCTTGCACAACTTCCTTTAAGGAAATTATTGCGTAGCGTAATTGCTGCCGCTTGACCGTCGCAGGAAGTTGCGGGTGC
Organism: Rhagoletis cerasi; assembly: GCA_029783565.1. Lineage (NCBI taxonomy): Eukaryota > Metazoa > Arthropoda > Insecta > Diptera > Tephritidae > Rhagoletis > Rhagoletis cerasi. The sequence continues at coordinate 7,006 of JAPVRG010276925.1, forward strand.
GATTAATGACAGTTCCGGCTTGAGGTGGTGGACGAGTGATGATTTTGTGGTAGCTTCGCTTATTTGTGTGGGAAACATAAAACAATTTTTTTGCCGCATAAGTGAGTAAGAAGAAACACTAATAAAAATAGTTTCCTTATCTAAAGGCATGGTTGTGGATGATTTTTCTATGTGATTTTTTATTAGCTAATCTTTGGAGTTGTCATTACAAGAAATTTTCACTGCCTTAGGTAGCTTATTTGCATTGAAAATCAATTCGTTTGTGACTTCCTATGTGTATGAGATGCTCTAAGTTGAAAAATATGCTAATCTGAGCGCGTTCTGATGCTCGCTACCTCTGCCTGCTGCAGTTGCATTTTTTTCTTTTCTTGTATCCATTTTCATGAACATTGTTTTCAAATAATAATACATTTCATATACATATTTCATAAAAAATTACTGACAAATAATTATGCGTGTCCGCTGTCAAAATATATTAGTCTCACTGAGAATCTATGGAGATACACATATGTACTCGTATTCGACATACTCGTTGCCATTTGTGTGAGAATCCTGCCTGGGATGGGTTGAGAAAAAAATATGCCGATTTGACTGGCTGCAACTTCTGATTTCTAATTTATGCAACATTTGTCAGGGAAGAACATCAAATCACATTATTTGAGTGATGGAATGTCAGTCAGAATCAGACACAGCTATGTTAGTGAGTGCATGTCCTTTTTTACTTCATTGCATTCAACGCATCCTTTCGGCAAGTAAGAAAGAAAAAACCAAACCGAAAAACGAAAGAATATGGCACGCAAAGTAATTAAATTCTTGTTAGCTATGGTGAACTCTGCGCGATAGGGTTAAGCATGGCTGAGACCAGTTTGTATATTGTAGTTTAAAGACTTTATTGAAAGCAACTTCAATGGGCCTGACATTTTTTTTTGACTCATGAAAATACTAAGCAACTTTTTTATGAGCACATTTTTGAAGCAATAAAATATGGTTAGTCATGGTGGAGTAGACAAATAAAATTAAGATAGGTTACTTGTGAGCACTTCGGCAAAATTTTCGAGTTTGTTCGGATTCGCTAAATGGTGCTGATGGCGAGTTTTAGATGAGAATCTGGCTGATTTAAATTTGCCTAGCAGAGGCCTAGCGAACACTTTTTTTACCTCATTGCTGCTCAATACTCACTAATGGGATTGAAATCATGGTTTTGAAAAGAAGGGGAGACTTCTAAGTAAATCAGAGGAGCCGTCAGATCTTGAGCAAATCATCGGCTGCACACATCTATAAATCCCACAAAGAAACTTTAACAAATTTTAATAGCGCTTGGACTTACTAGAAATGTGAAATACTCAAGAAAAGCCTTTTAAGAACTCATAGTTGATTATTGTGAGCTTTTTACTCTGTGTGCAGTGTTGCCAGGTTTTTTTTCGAAAAAACTGTGATTTCCCAAGAAAAAACTATTTCCAACAAAAAAACTGCAACCTTCAAAATCAGCGGCTGTACAAATCTGAAGATCCCACAAATAAACTTTAATAAATTTTAACAGCGCTTAGATTTCGTAGCAATGTTAAATATTCAAGAAAAGCTTTTTAAGAACGAATAGTTGATTGTTGTGAGCTTTTTATTCTGTGCGCAGTGTTGCCAGAATCTTTTCCAAACAATTGTGAATTCCTAAGGAAAAGCTTTGTTTCCACCAAAAAAAAAAAAACTGTAACCTTCACAAACGTAGAAATGTTTGGAAAATTAAGGTTTTTAACCATATTATTGGAATACAGCTGAACCCACTTTTCTCAATAGAGGAAATCTGCAGCTCCATTGCCCCTTTTTTCTTAAAAATTTACTTCCGAAAAAAACAGAGAGATATTTTAATTTATTGGTTCAAATTTGGTATTTTGAAACAAAACGATAGGGGTACTCACGACACCCCGAGTAAGAGAGTAAAAGAGTAAAGTGTAAAGAAAAATTACTTTCCAACAACAAAATACCTTGATTAAAAATTTACTTTAGCACTCAACCTTAACCTATGACCCTTATAGGTTAAGAATAAGTAAAATTTAAAATTTTTAATCAAGGTATTTTGTTGTTGGAAAGTAATTTTTCTTTACACTTTACTCTTTTACTCTCTTACTCGGGTGTCATGAGTACCCTTTATGTGTATTAGGAGTATTAGCTTGCGTAAAAAACTGTAATTAACAGTTGAAACTGTGAATATGGCAACATTCTCTGCGTCTCAAGAAAAGATTCGTTTTTGAGTTGACCACTCAGCATATCTGCCTTTCTTGAACTAGTTTCTCCACTGACCAATTAGCAGGACAACTTGTATGAAATGCTAGTTTTCGAAACGAAGAAAAGGTCACCAGACCTGATCACTTACGTATGCCTTAGTACTTCAACCTCAAGCACAGCAATACCAGCTATCATCCGCAGAAAATTTGTCTCATGACCGCCTTATTTACATCTAAATAAACATGTTGACACTTACATATTTACAACTGTCCGACGTGACGAAACATTATTGAAGGACAAATGCAAGAGCTAGCCCAAGGCAATCAAAGAAGATAGAAGAAAATAGTTGCAAAACAATAGAAAAAGGGGTAAATAACCCTTACAAACTAGTTGATATTTACAACAAAGAGACAAACACGAGAAATGCGGCGAAAGGAGCCGCGTTGAATTGTTGTAATCCTTCGGAAGGACATGTGTAGTCGCCTTTCAAGAAACCGGACTAAATATTTTGACATTTCATAACACGCCATTCATTGACATGTTATGTACAACGTCCCGGACAGGGACAGTTGTTACCATAGGCAACTGGAACGCCTGAGGCGACAGGCGGTTAGGCCAATCGCAATCAAAGGATTCCTACAACTTTTTTATTTACTATTTTAATGGCTGTGACCACATTTCCACACCGTTTTCAGTGCAAAAGAAAGTATCTCACAGTGTACATATATGTACATATGTGTTCGCGTACGTCGTGCGACAAGCAACTTGGCATGTCTAACCGCCAGGAAATACTGTAATCCTTTTGATAAGTCTTCATGTTCTTTCGAGGCTTTTCGGCAGTGAATGTCAGACTGATTGGAAAAAGATGATGAATTGTATGGAAACCCAGATTTTCGGGATTATGGCAAATAGTTATGTTTGTGTATCGATTGTTGTTGGCTGCTTATGTGCATACGACAGCTGTCATAACTGGGACGACTGCTGCATAAATTATGCATTTAAAAATTACTACATAAATAGAAATGATTATTACTTAGACGTAGAAGAAGAAATGGAAAAGGTGCTATAAGCAATCTTCCTCGGCGGCACATTACCACACTTTTTTTTTAGACTGTTTGTTTTGTTGTTTCATTGAAAAAGGAAGAAACTCGAAATCTAAGGTGTTAAATTTAGAACAATCGTATTATAATTCCTTTTTTTTTTATTTAGCTACAATAATATCTAAACAAAGGAGGGATTCTAAAGAGAGATTCTCGAAAAATATGAAACAAATGCAAGCGAAAGGTTTAGTCAGTCGGCTGCCTGTTTGCACAGAAATCTAAAATGAAATGCAGGATTGCCAGGATAATTAGAGTTGAGCTGTAATAATGTATTTGTGTTTGCATTTGTAGAGACATCTCCTGCTGCTGGCGAGACTAGCTTGCTTCGGACTGAACCACACCAAGCACGCCGATAAGTTCAATTGCTGCGCCGGAAGGTCACACACTCATACATATGTACGTAAGCGCCTTTTCTGTAGAGAATTGCCGCGGCATGTAGGAAATAAATCAGTTCCGACAGCTGTACGAGGCGAGGGTCATCTAAACTGGCGCAACGAGTCCGCGCTCAAAGCCTATTGCAAAACTCTGTCGTTGCTGCGGCGCCTAAGCTTCTCTTCACCCCGCTGCTGCGGCCATCCCCTACTGCGCCACCTATTTCTTCGCAATTTTTCGCTACAGCATTGCTTTCTTTGAGAAGACAACAGCTGTCATTTGTCCACTGCTGCGGACGTACGGTCGTCTGGCGAACCATCCTTCCTTCTGTACGATCGCCTTACTGCTCCAGTTGCATAATCACGAATGCCAAATTTGAAAATATCTCAGCTACTGCACTACTTAGCAACTTTTGGCTCCGGTTTTGCTTGATTGCATTTCTTTGGCGAAAATCAAATAAATTATGTTGGCAATTTGTATGCGTCCTGTCGGATCCGCCACGCAAATGGAGAGCAGTGGAAGGAAGCGGCAAGAAAGTGTGCAGAATGCAACGGAATGTGTGGGCAAGCGTGCAACGAGTGAAATGCGTGAAATTGTTGTATGAATGTCTGCCGTTCGCAGCGCTGTCTTGAAGAACCACAAATAACGGCTGTGTGGGTGAAGAGTTTAGAAAGAGACAAGATTTCAAAAGAAGAAAGCGAGATAATTTTGTATAAAGTGTTCAGCGAAAGCTAGAAAACCCTTAAAAGTGTTAAAGCAAAATTTGCCAGAGGTAGATTGTCTCTTTCTTTTCCCATGAAACAAATCCAACCTCCTCTCGTACTACTAAATAGCATTGCCTCTTTTTTGCTCGATCATTCCACTTCAGTTAATCGGCAATCGTAAGTGCATTCCAAGCCTCTTCCAGCAATTAACAAACTTCAATTACTAGCAACAACAACTACTTTTTACGTCTTCGCAACCATTTGCAGAAGAATGGCGAAAATCAGCCGCCAGCCGGTCGTTGGGCGGAGGAATCTCGTGCAAACTGTCGCACATAAATTTTAATTTACTTTGTGCCAAATTGCGCTGAATTTACGATGAGGCTGCAATAGCAACAAGAAATTATCCTTTCGTTTGTTGGCCATCAACTTCATTAACGACATCCTTTGTTCGGTTAGACAACGTCGATGGCGAGCGGCTTGAGAGCATGTGAAAAATGCGTAGCTCTGACGAAGATTCAGTAAAGGTGGAGATCATCTCAAAGGAAGATGCTCTAAATTATTTGTAATAATTGCATTGTTGCATTCTTTGTGTCCTTCTCTGCGTATGAGCGTGTGTTTGTTGTAATTGCATTCCTTTGCCTGCAATTACAACAACATTTTCTGCCAATCCACTGCCACTCGTGGAGGGTCCTTCAGCGCGTTCGAATTTTCATTACTAGCACATTGTTTTCTTTTCAAACGTTCCTCAGCTTGTCTTACTGGCTGTCTAGTTGCAGCTTCTGGCGTGATTTACGCCCGGCAGACACTCAACCTTTGCATGTCCTGGCACAGCCTGACAGTTGCACGTCTTTTCAGTGCGAAAAGTTATGAGCATAAACACGACATTCACGCATACAAAAGGATATTATCTGCACTTTGAAATGGCAGAAGTGGAGCGGAGAAAATGTGCTGCTCATTGGCAATAATAATGGCTTGTAGCCACAGGGAACAGGAAGCAAATCGAATAGTATTCCCCTCAAGATGATTTTCATTTCAGAATAGCAAAATAAAATAAACAATAAACTAAATGGTTTTAATTGAAAATAGACAGGAAGAAAGTTGGTCAAAATATCGGAAGAAAGTTCTTTATTTTTCTGCTTCCGTAAAGTGCGTAAGGAAAGGATATTGGACAAAGGGCGCACAAATAAAGGTGTAGCAATAGACTTGTGAACAAATACAAATAGTTGCAAAAAGTCTAAAAGTGACCTCAAAGTAAAAATCGTGGGCAAAGGTTAATTCTATTCTCAGACACTAACGAAATTGTATAGCTCGGCTACACTCCCGAAATTAAATGAAGCGCAAATATTCAATCCACTACATATTTTTCAAAAAGCAGTGTCTCTTTCTGAACGGTCTCCCGTTGGTTATCTAATGATCTCATTGCTCATTGGGAAATCGGATAAAATGAAAATTGGAAATAAAATATAATTTACCATCAAAAACCTGCCAGGAACTTTAAAGCCCGTAAAAATGTAGTCTAAAGAATTCAAAATTAAATACACTCTGAAATATAATGCATTCAAATTATTGTTTTTTTTTTTTGCTGGCTATAAATCATTGATTAGAAAAAGTCAATATTAGGCTAACAAACCGCTTACAAAACCTAAGTACAACTTAAGCAGCAGCAACAATAACAACAACCGCATACACACCATTTTCCCTTTCATTCGTTTGCTAATTAATCATTTCCACACTAAAATTTTCATTGCGAATTCAAATCGCCTGCCTCGAAAGGATTCTGCATCGGCACATACTCAAAGGATATTCAAACACAATGCGTAAATCACACAAAATACACAAAAAATATACTCCGTGTTAGTTTAACATTTGTAAGGGAGACAATTGGTAACAATTTGCAGAGCCAAGCAAAGCTGAATAAACGTACTACGCGCTGCTCTAATATGGCGCAAAGTCGAAAGGATAACTAATCAAAATCACATTACTCATTGTTCGACATTTTCGCTGCACTACTTTTGGTAGAAACTAATCCTTTTTTATGCACTAATGCTGGGCTGCGGTGTGGCGGTGATATAAAGGGTGAGAGTGAAAGGATTTGCGAAATCGGCGGCTTTCGTTGGCTCGTTTTGTATCCTTTCACCACAATTCGCAACGCCTTTTAACAGCTTATATAGGGAAATAAATGCTTTTATTAAAAATCGTGTGAATTTTGTGGGATTCTTCAACGCCAGAAATGGATTTAATGCTATAAATATGAAATAAAAAAAGGAATTTCGGAGCATTAATTTATATTTGAAAGTGCGCATGAGCTTGTAAACAATCGTGTCGGAAAAATAGTCGTAGAAAGATTTTAAAGCATATTGCAAAGACTACTTTTTGTATAAAGGAAAGTTTAATAAAAAGTTAGGTTTGAAAATTGTAGTCGTGGAGTCAGGTAAGAAAATGGGCAAAATTGAGAAGGCTATATACAGCGTATAGATAGATTTGTTAGCGGATGTGCATTCCGACCTTGGGTGCCCTTGAGGCTATAGCCTAAAGTCTAAGTTGTTGGACAGTGTTCGCGGCGAATGGAATGATCGAGCGATCGGTGCGCGACGCGGTTCGGAAAAAATATGTTTGCAGAAAAATGCATGTGTAAACCAGAAAGCAGAGAGTAAAGTTCGTTGTAAAGCAGTCAAGTTGCTGGCAAGCAAGCTATCAGTAAATTTGAAGTAACCAAGTAGTGTAAAGTGTTTGTTGTACAATAAAGTTAGTCGTACAG
>JAPVRG010276936.1:7068-17726 GCA_029783565.1 Rhagoletis cerasi
TATCTTTTCGCAAGCAACGCGAAAAGTATAATTTTCCAGAAATTAAACGCGAATCCTGTGCAATAAAGAGCGCGTCCCACCAATGTTAACCTGGCAGTATAAGGACTCGTTACTAAAGTTCCTTGCCATATAATTTCAAAGCACAAAAAAAAGAAGAATTCCTGGTAACTAAGCGTGAAAGAAATAGTTCTGATACTAGAAAGTCAATATTCTTTTTAAGTCTAATAAAAAAATTACTTGTGGTTTTAAGAATGGCAGCCGCTGTGGAGTGGTTAAAAGTACGCACTACCATTCCGCAGGGCCTGAGTTCGAGCACAGTTCCCTACCAACTTACAAAAATAAAAATAAAAACTAAACATTTTTTCTAAAAGTGGTCGCTTCTCTGCAGGCTTTGAAAAAGCTTCTCATAAAAATACAATCGCGGTTCGAAGTCCGCATTAAGTCTACCTCACCGCGCCATTCCTCAAGCTTGGGAATGAGTTGATGAGTCTACCTTCCATGTGAGTCAGCTTGCTTGCTTCTGGTCTTTCTGGTCTTTCTGTGCTCCTGTAAACCTCGCATTCATTGTCTGGATGTTCTCGTTTTGCTGCATGAAGCTCGTGTTGCTCTTGTGCGGCGATATCAAGAGGGAATAGCCCTGCTATCACTAGAACAGCATCTTCCAAGACTGTTCGGTATACATAGCATAAACGTAGAGCATCTCGATGATATGTGGAGCTAACACCTCGGAAATACTCATATGATCCATGTTTAAATGCCTGAAATTATATCGTGGAACCATAGAGTATTATTGCTCTCACTACGCTTGCAAGTAGCTATCTACATAGTTCTTGAAAACTCTGTGGTCGCCACTGCGGCTTTATGTTGGCGTACTCCGGGAGATCGCGGAAGCTCAGACGATGGTCAAGTAAGGCTTTCTCTACCTTATTACGGCTGCTAATTAAGACTGCCTCTGTTTTATGTGCGGGTAACGTAAGAAACTTTGACTTTAGCCATTCCTATACCGTTGATACTGCGGCCTCTGCAATGAGCACGATATCGCTTAGCCTTTTTGCCACCACCACAAGCGATATATCATCAGCAAAACCAACGACGGTTACACTTTCAGAAACCGACAAACGTCAGGTTCCTACGGCACTCCTGCTGTGACTTTGTGATAGACATGTCCTTTCTCACTGCTGTATAAAAGTTACCTATTGTATAGGTAGCTTGATACGATGTTATACAGATGCATCGCCATGCATTGCAATAGCCTGCAATAAGCAGGGCTCTACTTCCTTTGGCGTCGTCTACCAACGCTAGGTTAGGTCAAAGCTTGGCGGTATGTAGCAGCTGTATACGTGCAAATAGCTGATTTTAGCGCACACGAAGCCATCTGAGTTGGCAAAAATAATTGAGGAAATTACATTTGAGGTGCATTTGCCTTATTTTTGTATTGCTAAATTAAGATGACAACAGCAGATCTTACGCCGCTTGGCAGTGGTTTAGATTGAGTTACAGGAACTTCATATTGAGTTTTGTTTAGCAGCTCTAGTTTAACATACGCTAGAGTGAACGCCGCACACATTCGGATACGTGCCGCATGGCTCGTGTTGCTCCCACCTCTCTTAGCGCACAATGTGCACGACGGCTTCCTTGTGCAGGACTTAGTCTTATGGACTTTGCTACCGAACTTGAAGCATAACGCTGATCGGTCGTCTTGGTTTTAGAATTTCTTTGCCACATGGCCAAAGTCGTGGAATTTGTATTACCTTATTACAGAGTATTTAGCTCTGATACGGCAAATGACCTAGCACTTTCCAGAAGATTTCGGACAATCCCTCACGGCAAACTAATTGTGCAAGATTGTGTACCACCATATGACGGACGCATTCAGCGTATCGCTGAGGGTTCAATGTGCGAGCTGTCAAGATTTTAATTTAGCGCTTTTAGGGCTTCCCGATTTGGGGAGACTTCATCTATGTCCTTTACTTCGAGCACTGCTTTCTGTGTGATAGTGCGTACATGGACGCTATTGGTGACAATGGCTTCTACCGCTTCCTTTAACTATCGCCGGTCGCTCAAGGGCGACTTATTTTTCCAGCACTTAGTACACGGCAAGAGTCTTGCTGCAGAATAATAGGTGCTTTGGAAAATGTATTTGTCTTGCGCTTAATACTGTTTTATCAGCACTTTCCAATCGATGTATACTAAATAAGTACAACAAGCATATGCAAGTGCAATTGTTTTGTATGCTTTTGAGTGTGTCTGTGTATTTATTTTATGTTGCTGACACCATTAAGCATCTACACAAAAACCGCCACCAGTTGTCGTTGTTGTTGTCGCCATTGCAGGTTCATTTCCATTTCAGTTCAATTGTCATCGTCAAAATGCAATTACGCGGCCATAATTGAGACCTCATCCTGTGCAGCAGCATACATACATACATATATAGATAAAACCATCTCTTCTTACACTCTTAACAGCACATCACTCAACTCAACTCATTTCAGTTTTGAATGAAGTAGTGGCAACTGGCAGGTGGCTTGTAGTGCTCCGGTTCTCCAACAAACAACTAGTGATTCTTATGTATGTATTTGCTGTTGTTGTTTGGTTAATTGCATTGCCAGCGTAATGAAGCGACAAGCTTAAATGAGTTAAGTTACCTTAGTTATTCAGCATTTATGTGTGTATCTTTCCACCGTTTTCTCCGTTGGTGAGTTCGTGTTGCATTTTTTCTTTTGCTTTAATTCGTACCTGGATTTTTTCGCATTTAATACTTGTTACGTATCAACGTTGATATTATTTGTGTACTCGTTGCCTTTTTTTGTTGCTTTGTCCTGTAATGCTGTAATAAATTCGATCTGAATTCATCGTCTACGCGCCCAGCGATTTCTACCTCTTCTCCCATTTTTCTCCCTTCTACATTTTTTCTTTCCTGGATTTGACGAGATTTTGTAGCACCGCAGCAACTATTTTTTGTTGTTCCTACACATTTGTGCTGGTAGTGATGCTGTTTGTGGAAGTTGCTACATTTTCCCGGCTCTAATTGAGTGTTCACAACTTTTTCACATTTTAGCAGATTTTTGATTTTTTTTTCATTTAAGCCAAGGCACATTAAACAAGGTAGTCGCAGTAGAGCAAAATCAACCTAGAATGTCAAAACAGAAAAAAATGTAAACACGTACGACCAATCAAAACCGCCGCAAGCCAATGTATGTGCATGTGAATGTGTATATGAATGTAATACAGTTTGACAATTCAAATTATTCACGAAATAAAAAAATCAAAATTGCAGCCCTGCTAAGCTATGCTGTTTCTTATTGTGTTTTGTTGAATTTTTTTTCGAACTTTCATTATTTCTGCAATTTCGATTGATTTGTTTCGGTTTCATTGTTTTGGTTTGCAGAGATTTTTTGTGTTTTCTACTTAGTTGCACAAGTCAGATATATCCTCGTATTGAATTCTTGCACGTACGGTATTCTCTGCTTTGATTGTCAGCTGGCAACGGAAACTGTATGGCAAGCCACCAATGTCATTTGCGCGCTTAATAAATGAAGTTTTCTGTAATCAGCTCGTGAATAAATTGCCGCCTCCACCTGGCGAAAAATAATGAAATAGTATAAAAATACAAAAACTGCCATTAATGTCTGCAAAGTATTCACCAATAACTTATGAAACATAAAAAAAGTTTACTTACAAAATTTAAATATTCCTGGACGCAATACTTTTCACAATTTACACCCACTCTAAAGGCTGGCCATATTTTGACTTAATGACATGTTTTGACAAAACTTTATCTCCTTTATCCATACAGTTACCGATTATATTATAAGCCAAAAAACGGGTTAATATCCGATGTAGTATCGCATGTACATGACTGAGGACCTCTTCTAAACGATATACAGTTTTTTAGTCCCATTTGACAGTATATTTTTACTCATTTGACGACAAATGTCATTGGATTTAATATATTGAAAATCAGCCTTTAGAAAAGCAGCAGCTTCAACTAATAAAAGCGGCGACCTCAATCGCAAGTCACTCTTACGCACTGTCTAACTACACAGGTATCCCCTGTAGCATATCTTGATCTGCTGCGAATAACCGATATTGACGCTCCGCTTCAGCTCGCGCTTTTCGCTCTCTCTGTGTCAATTTGCGCCGTATTGGCATGCATCCGACGCGCTGTCATCGCTGTCTCTATTTTGTCTATTCAGCGTCCAACAACATCGTCTTCGACATACTCTTGCCCGCCACATTGATCGCTAAGGTGATTTTCATAGGAAATCTACTACACCTCATTGGAACTCTCTACTAGGGCGTAACACTAACCATGGCCACCTCCAAATGATTTTCCACTTGGTTGCATCGTTGCTGAACGACAACCTGTATTTCGCTAAATTGAATGCGCACTGTAATAGCCATTCGGTGGATCGTCAGCACTTACTCTAGGTCATATACGTGTATGTCATTTCTACTATCTTGTTTATTTATTTGAGCAGCCGCGGCTTCGCATTGCGTCAGCTGTTTATGATGCTTGGTTTCCAAAATTCTTTCGAGAATGCCGAAAAGAATCTGATTTAAATCCTGATTTTTCAGAATTTCGCGATAATGATATTTTTTGTGCCACAAAATGTCAACAACTACATGTATCCGCAATGTTATTTGGTTGTGAAGATTGGTCATTTGCGCCAACTTTCGTCGCTTATTAGTCAAATCTGCAAGTATGGTATGCAGGCAGTGGAGGATAATAATGACAAGAACTTGTTAAGGTGAGCTGGAATTTGATGAAGTAATGAGTGTCTTATAAGGAGAAGAATGAGTTGAAAATAAAACAGGAAATATAATCTTAATATTGCATATGAAAGAATTTTAGTTTAGAATCAACGCAAGCTGGTTATAGGAACTATAAGATTCCGGACGGGAAGATCCTGACTAACTATTCAGCGGCCTCATTTCCTATTGACCAGAGACCCAAACAAAATCTGGTTTAGACTGACTAAAAACTAAAATTCCCTACTTCAAAAATAGTGAACTTATAGTGCATTATAATTAGTTGATTTCCCTACACGGTTTTCATACAGTTTGTATGTAAAATGTGCATAGGTACATTTGTACCAAGGGTTCGTTCTAGGGTACACTCTTACAAATCATGGCAAAAGTCTACTTTCTGAAAACCTTAAGAACCTGTGAGTAATCAAAATGCACAAAAGTGGATTATTTAAGGGTAACCTGAAATTGCAGCTCTCCACTGGAATGAAAAAAACACTTTTTTCAACGCTTAAAGTTGGTTGTAGGCATAGTTGTGCCGAGGGCTCCGCACAAGGGTTAAACTGAATAATCTTGTGATACACTTGAAAGAGGCACTATTTACTATTATCAAAAAAAAAAATGTTGACACTTCAGAACAGAATAAATGAAGTTGCATATAAAATGTAATCTACATTTGCATGCGACTGCATAATTTTTATTTGCTATCTTGGAACTAAGAATCCCTCCCCAAGACAAATACTTAATCACTTTTTAAAATAATCTGCCCAAATTTTGCATACCTTTCGGCAATTCAATTCTCCTAGCCCCTCAAAATTCTTTCATTACTGGACTCTTCACCCATGCAATAACAATTACTTACTAAACGCCTCGCACTAATAATCGGTTGGTTATGAAATGAATTAACATATTCTCGCAGGAGCAACTTCATGCCGAAAACACGAATTAATAAGGCGAATTCTAAGGAACATTTTGGTATTTATTGAAAATTCCAGCAACCAAACTATGCGGAAAGTTGGAGATGCTCACCACAGAATAACATCGCAGGAGGCAGCAACAATCGCAATGTGATATATAGCAACTTAGATTAACTATAAATGCAATAACGAAACTTTTTGGGTGGGTGAACAACAACAAAATCGGTAGTAAGAAATTCTGGTAGCAGTGAAGACGCTGAAGCATCAGTCGCCACTCTCCGAAAGTGCCACACTGACAAAAATCAAAAACTCCGCTATGCTGTGGACTATTGATGACGCTGTCACAGCTAATATAGTTACGCTTGCTGCTTGCTGCACTTATCTGCAGGCGCTACACTTGCATGTTACAGCACCTTGCAAGTCTTACGTGAAGTAACGCAAACTTTTGGCTACGAGGCTACTTAGCATATCATCAACATTTAAATCAGGTACCATAAAACTTTTCACAGCGCTTTTGAGCACACTTTATTCCTTTTTAGCACATCGTGGTAGCCACTACGCCCGTGTCGGCGATCGTGTTAACCAACAAGCCACAAAAATATTAATGAAAGTTTCAAATATTTGCTGCAAGTTTACTTTCCGCGGCGGTTGGCGGCAACTTAGCCGCTACTGCTTACTAAACTTGTCCAATCTAAACAGGCGAAGGTATGCAACGCAGCTTACGCAGAGACCGCTAAACACTCAGGTGAATAGTTCACGTTGCATGTCAGCTTCATAAGAGCTGCGTACATATGTACATTAGGGTGGTCCTTAAATAAGGAAGCATTTTTTGAATCAGATTTCCTAAACCGCAACCCCCTTGTCAATACTACTATAGTCGAATATATCACATGTAAATTTTAGTCCCGACTAGAGACGGTTAAGGTAATCTGAACTCTGACTCCTGTGGGACACGCCTTGACCCTCTCCAATCCGGACCAAAATTTGTATGTGATATCTTTGACCGTGGTATTACCTATTGAGAGGTGAGACTTAAAAAAATCGTTCATTTGATTTTTAAGGACCATTCTAATATACATACATATGTATGATTTTAAGGGGCACACTTTCTAATGCGCATCTTTATAATCACAGTGCAAACAATTGGGAAGTTAGCTACTTTGCCTACATCCGACCAGTTATCTCACGCACCATTTGGTATGACTGCCTTCGTTCTCTGCCTTACCGCTAACGAATATGTGACCTTGGGGGTTGACATTGAACAAATTGTTATCACTATCCCCTATATTTTCGCAATTGCCTTGCCTTGCAGATAGTACGCCAATTGTCGCTATTCAGAAAACAGCACTCAAACTATATACTGCACTTTGTACTGTTTTTGTACTCCCTTTAAATCTGTTTTAAATCTACACGATCTACGAATAAATCGGAGCAGATTGCTGGGTGTTAAAGGGGTGAGGTGTTCGTCTCTTAACACATCGGTACCAAAAGCCTCATACCTATTACCAGCAAAGGCAGGCAGAAGTGCAAAAGGTCTCCACGGTCTCATGCAATTGGGGTTTAAATGTATGCCTAATACTTCAGGCTTTTATTCAACGATAAGTGACCAGTGAACAGTCCCATAAGTTTTCTACAATCCCATCTGCTCAATCAAAGCAAATACCCGTTAAGAGCCTCTGAGATGGAAAGCAACATGAGTTTTGTACCTGCAGCCTCTAGAAGCCCCCCAATCATTATCAAGCAAAATAATTTAACTGTTTATAACACCGACTTCGATGGCCGAAGGAGGGAGTGCTATAACTGTGGTCTGTGAGTCATGGTGAAACAAGTTCGGTATGTTTTCTTGCATAACTTAGTCGAGAGTTGCATTGCTGAACTAGTTTGGAAGTAGTTAGAGAGCTGGCCAATTCCTTTGGTGCAGCTTACCTTTCATTACATACACATAAACTTCTGCTCCTCCACCTGAGAACTGAAGATTATCAGCGTTACTTTCGATATAGACTCAAAATCCATAAGTAAGGATTCCACAAAGTTTAAGCCCGGGCTCAATATTAAGGTTAAATCAGCACTTAGCTTCAGGAAGCTCAACATTTTAAAATTGTTTATCGCATGTTTTATGTTTGTAGAACACTTCTACATTATGAACAGTGAAACGATGAGTCTCAATCCAAACCAATTTCAGGTAACTTGAGCTGTATTTCGGGGAATAACTCTGAAGGTCCAGAATTTTATCCTGATAAACCAAGTTCTTAGAGCAGGGATGCACTTCACCCCTAATTAAGTAAAGATTCTGATACCGATGAAGTCTTACAAATAGAAGGAAGAAATATCTCTACAAGTCCAACCGATCTCAAATACTACAGCTATTGCATTTTATAAAGATGCAATGAGTCGAAGCATATTTCTGGATATTCTTAGACTTTTGATATTCTATACCTGGTCCCTAACTCACTTTCGTTCAAAGCCAGATGCCGTTTTAACCAAATAATGGCATCAAAACCTGATAAGCATGGGAAAAAATTATTCATGCTCGTGGACATAGAATCCAAGTACAGCTGAACGCTTTTCCTTACTAAAAGATGAGATTCGAAGATAATGTCCTAATGAAACTTTCACACTGAGGACTCAAACCAGTTCAAGTAATTTAATATTTTGGGATTTGCAAATCTATCCACTTCCATTGATTTGAAGCTAGCATTGTCAAAGGCACCCTCAATGTCCAAGAATGAAGAGAGGTTGTTGCCCTTTTGTTGATGCAAAAGCTTTTTCTATTACACCTACAATAGAGTGAAGTGCAGTAGTTGTTGATTTGCCTTTTCTATAAGCGTATTGATGCGTATGTAGTTGAGAGCTAAAGAGTATTTCCTTCTTAAAGTATAAACAGAATCAATTCGCTGAGCGAACTTCGTCGGAAGAAAGTTCGCTGTCAAAATTAAAACACACTGCAGTGTATGAGATTGCGCACAGCCAAAGAGAGGACGAAGTTCGTGTGACGAAATTCGGCGAGAATAGATTTATTTTTAATTTTGCCGCTGCCGCCGGTCGACAAAATCAGCTATCAGTGATAAAATAACTTTTCCTTACTTTTCGAGCAGATAATTATCAAGAAGGAGAAGAATAGGACAATTTGAGTACTCATCTTTTCGTTTTGTATTTTTATGTTTTTTATTTGTCAGTCCGCTGATACGAACTTCGTTTCGGTTCTGTTTTACTGGGCAAAATGTTGCAGCGAATGTCACCCGACGGCATTGCTCTGCCCGACGAAATTCTCTCAGCGAATTGGTTCTGTTTATACTTTTAGGCGGTGGTCCAATGCTTTTTCCAATGTCTTTTGCATGAATGATGAAAGGCTAATTGGCCTATAGGATTTTGGAGGGTCCGGGGTTTTATTTCCTCACATTGTAAAAATATTACCTTGACTTCCCTCCAACTATTTGGAACGTGTTCCAGTGTCAGGCAAGCCCTAAGGATTGTAATAAATTGTTTAATAATTTTGTTTGTACCTTTGTACTATGTATCAAAACGTGCAAATAAGTAAGCAATACTAACATAGGGATACTAAAAACAATTCTCTGCTACAACCAAACTAAATACGGAGTTGATGTTGTTGACCAGATGGGCTGCCAATTGAAAGAGACGTGTAAGGATGGTGAAAAAAGTTTAGATCTGTTTCAGATGTGAGAAGGTTTTCTGAAAACAGTGCATCAAAAAGCCATTGTACGAATGTGAGCAGTGTACTGGAAACTAAAATACTATCATGCATTCATTATCTTGAATGTAACAAGTTAATTTAATTTACAAATAAATTAAAATGTGTTTCTGTTTTATGCGCTAGCTAAGTTATTGAAGTGAAACTTCTTAGGCGGTGGTGTCGCAAATGGAGTGTGAAATTTCTAAAACTGATTTCGTAACATGAGTAAGAATTAAGATATAGCATAGAAAAAGGGAAGAAGAGAAAGAAAGCGACGTATACACAGATATACAAAGTGTGCAGATATGTCAGCACATAGAATCCAAGCGAAGTGCCGAAGTCAAATTAAAGTGATCTTGTTTTTGTTTTTCTCGCTTTTATCGTCGCTTTGACGGTCGCAACATAATGGAACCATACGTACATATGTGTGTTTATGTGCCTCTCTGTGTAGATATGTAAGCGCATAGAATTCAAGCGAAGGGTTGAAGTCAAGTTGAAGTCTTTTTTTTTGTTTTCTTCGCTCTTCTCGTCGTTTTACGTGTGATAACCTTGCAGTGCGCAAGTGCCCAATGGAGTAAAGTTACTAGTTCTTAGATAATATTTAACAGAAAAAGACTTAGAAAATTCCGATGTTTACTGGCACACGTAGTGTAAAAAATTCAAGTCTAACTATCATTCGCTGATATATATATATAAGCCTAAACGTGCACGCACAATGTATTTTTCTTGGGTCTATCTCTGAACTATATACATCGGAATGCTTATGGGACAACTGTCTACCGCCAATGGCACCTCCATTTTAAAGTAGACCATTAAAGCCGTTGTTCGGAGATTGAGCGGAAACTAGTGTTATGAATAAAGGAACCTATCTTTAGCTATTTTCGGGCTAGAGAAATTTCTTGCATGGAAGCTAGCCAATACGTGTTGACGTGTTTATCTGAGATGCAGCCCACAACTGGAACCAATGTCTGTTCTTATTTTTAAAGTGGAAAAATATGTAGGCGCTTGTGAAAGCAGATTGGACGCGTTGGGTTTGTTATTAATGTGCAGACCAAATTTTTAAAGAAGTTTCACTTTTATCACGTGTACGGTGCTGCACACGCCTCTTTTTTTATGTTTTACTGCAACCTTTATTCAACCTAATAAGAAAAGCCATTAAAAATATAGTGTGCTGATTTTGGCTCAGTGGGCTTTCTAGGTAGGTAAAAGGACCTGGACGTTCTAGTGTTATTGCATACTATGCATTTCAGTCGCCTTCGAGCGGTGCCATCGGTAAGAAGTGTTTGTAATATTCAAGAATT
>JAPVRG010276951.1:586-10935 GCA_029783565.1 Rhagoletis cerasi
ATATGATTGGACAAAAAAGGTGCAAATAGCCGATTTAGCAGCGCATGTACATGACTGAAGACCTATTCTGATCAAAATTAACCAATACACCGTTTTTTGGTCACATTTGGCAATGTGTTTCCACTCATTTGACGACAAATGCCATTGAATTTGACATAGTGAAAACCAGCCCTTAGGCGCTGCATTTGAATTGATCTCAAATTGACCTCAAAAGAGCCGCAAGCTACAACCCGCGAAAGCAATAAAATGCATGAATTATTGCATTGCGCCCGCACCGCCCTCCGCCTACTCTCTCCTGGCATTACTTACTTATATATACGAGTATGTAGTCTTTACCAATTTTATGATGTCAAATATGTACTTCACTTCCACGGCTGTCAACGCTGTTCACTCGTGGCATGGTGAAGTTTGTGTTGCAGGCAATTTAGTGTGCAACCAATGTCGCACGTTTTCCCTCTCGAGTTTTGCTTCGACTGACCTTTGCCACAAACTGTGCAGCGACTGCAGTATTGCGCGCGGTTAGTGGTACTAAAAATGTGCGCATCTTAAACTTTCAATTCCGCAATTCAATGTCGTGTCTAATAGGTTGAGGTTCATGTGAAAGTCATGGCGTCGGCGTGGATCCCGCGCATACCTCTCCAAGTGTGGGGTAATGTTTTTTGTAATACAGTTTTAATTTTTTTTCTTGTGCGGTCGCCGCTAATACATTAGAACCTAAGTGCGCTGTACAAGTACATACTCGTACAACAAACCCGATTTCCACTTATGAGGTATTTTTATTTAAATTGGCCCTTTACAATTTATTTGGACAATTTTTTGGATAAGCAAAACAGAAATCAAGTGGCCGCCGTTATTGGCCAAAGCAAAAAGTGCACATTGCGCTGCGTTTCCCATTACTTTTTCGAGCATTCGGCGTTACGGCGATGATTTCGGCACGAATACTTGCCTTGAGCTCGTCAACAATAAGAAGTCCGGAGGGGGTCAAATCTGTAGAACAGGGTGGACAGTCAATGTCGTCAATTTTTGAAATCACTCGTCCAGGGAATTCTCGTTGCAGAAACTGCGTTGGTTGATTTGAAGTGTGGCATGGCGCACCGTTTTGTTGAAACCAGTAACCAACCGTCCAGACATTATAACACATTTGTGGGCAGACATAATGAGCTAACACCCTCCGATCTTCGACTGTTTCGCCTTATTTGAAGAAAAATAGCCCATTGTTTCGGTGCGAAACGATCAATGCTTAAAATTGTACTGAATTGACGTTTCAAAAACATGTCTACTTAAGTCAATCGTTTGGTAAGTGTCAAAGTTATTCAATATTTACATACCGACATAAAAGATGACGCACCCGTTATGTACAGCTCTTTACATAAATACATATGAAGCACCAAGAGATGCTCTGATTTGAAATGATCACTTTCAAACCTTTTACTGCAAGAGGTAGTTCTGACTCTAAAAAACCTGTTCCAACATTCAAAAGGCCTAAATATGTATTCGGAAAAAGTACGGCATAAGAGGTGTCAAGGGCTCTGTTTAGAATTTGCAGAATCGCATTTTAGTTCAGGGCCAGTAATTTCTATTCAAGCTTTTAGAAAGCCATAACAAGAAAACACCAAATTTGGGTTACCTAGTTTGAAAATATAGTTTTGTCGCGCTTATTCAAATCCAAAAAAATTAGCTATGTATTTTAAATTGCGCAGAATCTATAACTACAGTGGACCTGTATAACTGTATACATTTTAGTTAAAAAACGGCTTTGGTTGTTTGCCGTTAGTTGGGCCTGGAAGAGTTGTTTGGAGTAAATCTCACTGCTGACTCTGCTGTTTAGTATTGAGCCCCCTGTGAAGATAGCTGTGACAGTTGAACCTACGTACTCGGCGTCTTTCTATGCTTGGAATATATTTTGTCAAAAAGAATTAGTAAGATGCAATAGTTCAAAGACTTAGATACTCCGACGTTTTTCAGAAACCCCGCGTGACCAAATCAGCGATATTTTGCGATCAGTCCATTTAGTTGCATTGTAGCTGGCTTAGTTCCACAAAAAGTTCTACTCGGAAGAGATTCATTGATATTTCCATAACCGATGTGGGAGTGGAAGGCATATGCCCAGTGACTAGCGAGAAGTCTGACAGTTGCACTATTTCAATTTTATTTTATGATGTAGTCTTATTCAAAGCCGCAAGAAGATTAACTTTTTTGTGACAAAGTCTATTGTCTCGAAAACGGGGATATATAACGAAATAACCTTGTAAAGCACCCTTCTAAAATAGAAATGTTGGTTGGTCTTCTTTTGTTTTGACAAAAAAAGAGCATGTAATAAAAAACAATTCAAAACTTCTATTTTTGAGGATAATTTTAAAGGTCAAGGTAGTATTTTACCCAACCGGGCTATTTCTCCTGGATTCTTCATCACTTAAGCCATAAAATAACGTAATATTCTTTTCGGTATGTGTTCTCATTCTTTATGTATTAGATTTTGTCTCAAAAACAGCTAATTTTCCACGATGTACGCCGGCCACCACACGCCGTGGAAGAAGATGGGTTTTATAACCCCCTTGGTTTGATTCACATTTTTTACGATTCGCAGAAGATGGCTTTCCTAAATCGGTCTTCAATGTTACGGTTCCAGACAAGCTCTCAATCTAAGATTACTTCTATGTAATTGCTTTACCTCAGAACTTTACATTGGAGGTTAGAGTAAGTTCCACACATTTCAAAAAGGCTGGCTTAAAATAGCTTAGCTTATTTATCCAGGAGAAGGGGAATTGGCGATAAAACTCCAGAGTAGAGGGGAGAGTGCACCACCTTGAGTTGTACTTATTCATAGACGTTCCTCTTTGTTCGCAGTGAATACACATTTTTTTTAGAAGAAACCTAATGAGTTCCATAAGTGGTCGATTCATTCTCATTTGAGTTAAAGCTCTGAGGAACATCTCCGGACAGGCATTATGAAAAGCTCCCATTGTATCAACAAAGGCATCCAATGTGAAATGGCGCACTATTGTGAGAGGCAATAGAATAAACGTATGTGCCTATTAGTCTTTCCAGATTTTTTTAAAATAAATATGTGAGGTTTAAACGGCGTTTCCACGACAAACGAATCACGTGGTTCGCTCTCTCAATTACGAACGGCGAATCACTCCGTTTACACGGCACATTCTTAAATGGATTTTATTGTTTTTTGATTTTTTTCCTTCATTTCCTCCCTTTCTTTGCTTTAGTTTTTTCTATTCTCTTTTTCTCTGACAGCTGAGTTCGATAAATTTCCGGTAAAAATTAGAGAAGACAACGATTTGTTCGTAATTCGCAAGGTGATTGGATCTGAATCACCTACGAATGAAGTGATTCGCTCTCAAAATTTGGTATGGGCGAATCACGTGTTTCGGCTCGTAATTGGGGCCCCAATTACGAATGGGAGAGCGAATCACGAAACATCGTTTTATATGTAGAGTTGCAAAACTATCGATAGTGCAACTGCCAAGAAATACATATTTATTACGTCTATCAAATTAATAAATGATTAGGTAATATTAGTGGACTAGAACTATGCAGGTGAGTAGGAGGGTTTCAGGCTGGAAAGGCTATACAAACACTCTTTTTCTTCCATACAAAATATGCTCGAAATTTTTTTTATATGGAAGAAAATGCGCAACACCGGCAGCGAAAAAAAACTATCCAGAATCAACGAGATTTTCCAGCATTCGAACATGCACTTTATTATACTAAAAGTTGATACGCGATAAATCTGCGTACCGAAAATTTTTCTAGAAATCCTAATTGAAAAGGTTACAATTTTGATGAATATTTGTTAAATTTTATACACAGTTTGGAACTTAGATTTATATGGACTATATTTTTGTAAAAAATTAACTCAAAAAATTTCAAATAAAAAACGTTCTGAATATCGTAAAAAGATCACTGTCTAATTTTGAGTGTGACTCAATGAGTTGACGCCAGTCGGAAACGCCAAGTCTTTCCATGGCATAGTAGGCATTTCTCTGTCTCTGCTACCAGCGTGTATCGCGTTGTATAGAGCGTGAGCGTTTGTGTCAATTCGTCCGACATGACCAAGCCAGCGGAGCCGCTGTATTTAAATTCGCCGGACTACATATCGCGCACCGTCTTCAAAAGAGGCACAACTAAAAATTACCCGTTTGCCATAAAACGCGAAAAACTATTTCCAAGCACATGTTAATCATATGTGCAAGGGAGTCTTTACTTACATTCGATTTTTTCAACAAATTGAAATAAAATTTTGTTGCAGCTTTTGCTGAAAGGTAAATAAAAGGTCTGTGAGCAAATGCCCTTAAATCTTCCGCAGAATATTTTTCTCGAACACTCTAAGAGCGGCCTGACCAAATGGTCAAATTGTCCATGCTTCTGCGTCATAAACCAGCACGTGCATAATGAGTGACTTATGGAGTGTGATTTTTCTGACTCAGTCTAGAGAGATCTCAAAGCAGAACAGAAAATGCGTATGCGCATGGCCTTGGATGTCCCTGCTAGAGATTAACGATTTTGGATCCGTCTGTAAATAAATGGTAGGTGCCACAACTGATTGGATCTTGCAAAAGTATAAGGTGTGGCCTCTTTTTAACATTAGCTGGAGGAACGACATAGTCTAAATTAGCCTAGCTCACGTACATAAATTACTGTGGGAACATGGCCGTTGTGTTAAATGCAGGGACCGAAAATAACAGTTATTTTTTTCAACGGTTAAACTTGGCCAGATATTTTTTAGTCCGAAATAAAAGTCCTTTCCGGACAATAAACAAACCGTTTATCCAAATTAAACAAATTTGGTATAACTGCTATTTTCGGTCTCTGGTTAAATGTCCTATTACCTTTAGTCTCAGTGCCGAACTTTCGCAACAATGTCTATGGAAAACAGGTGCTGTCGTGGTAGTGGTCCCCAAGACAATACACACCTTCCCACCTCTTAACGTCTGTTTGGAAATGGCACTGAATAAAACTGATTCAATTTCAAATAAATACTAAAGAAGATATGATTGAACGTTAGTTCCTCGCCCATTAAATACGAGATAATTAAACCCTGTGCGGCAATATTTTTATGCGATGGCTCCTTTGGAAGTAGGAAATTTTGCGCTTCTTAAGTTGGTAGTAGAGATATCTGCCACACACATGCGGTGTAAGTATACCTGTATTTATGCATTTTAGGTACCTACATAAGCACTTTCGCAAGCTGGCAGGAGCAAAATTAATAAAGCTGACAGCTTTGAGACATCTTCTAAGGGGATGCATCTTCACCCGAACGCACGCACACATGCATACGAATTTAAGTACATATTTGTGCCTGCATAGCGTCGGAGCGCTTCACACTTGAGCGTGCAGGGATGCAGATACTCAAGTCAACAAAGACAAGCTCAAGTACTTTCATTTCTTTTGGTTTTCTTCCTCCTTTTTTGCTTTCGAAAATTTCTTTGCATGACAAAAACAACCGCGTACTGCTTGCTTTCATTGCTCTTGTTTGCTTTGAGTACTTCAAAGGTGACAAAAGTGCGAGCACAGCAAAGCCTGAGCAAAGCGATGCGAATCAAAGCAAAGGACGTGCAACTGTACCGGCATTCACGCTCTGTTTGGCCAACCTGCCGCCCTCACACTTGCCACTAAAGCGGCCAACCAACCTGGCAGCCGGCCACCCTTCTGTCTTAGAGCGCCGGTGCGTATAGCGCGATTGTAGGAGGGCAAGTGTGCAAGTTCCGCCAGTAGCTACAGTTGAGTTTGTCAGTCACTTTTGTCAACTTACTTTTCCTACTCTTTCGGTTCTTGTTTCGCGCTGCAACACCTCTTTGCTTTGTTCCTTTTGATTGCAGCGAGAACCACGACCCTTCGTCTCCTTGAGCCTGTATCCAAAGCTAAAATTTCAGCTGCAAAAACTGTAGCAACACAAAGCACCGCGCCGTTGGCAATTTGGCATTAAGCAAATCTGCTTAAGGATATACTGAATACGCAGAAGCTCCTTAGGTCGGCGGCGGCAAATAGTCAACCAAAGCGCTGCGGGGCTGCGGGTATTGTTGGTGACAACCCACTAAGTACCTCGTCAAAAATGAAACGCAACGTCACCCAACTCGACTCATCCCTCTTCGGTCTTAGTGCTGTATTCGCTTTGTATCGTTTTTTCGCTCTATTAGCTTTTTAATGAGCCCATGCTGGCAGCTGGAAAATACAAACATAAAACACAAACAGCCAGCCAAACTTACAAGAATCGAGCATGAGACGCAGAAATTCGTGTGCCTGAAGCAAGAAAAGTGCTCGTCATGGCCAGCGTCATTTACCGGCAGTGTGCGAAAGCATCAAAATTTGCATTAAAAACTGCAATAACTGCATGAGCCACAACAACAAACGTCCATGACTCAACGAATTTTGCGCGCCACTGCTCTACTCCGTCGCCCAGTTCACTCTGGCTTCGCTTGGTTCACCAACCATTGTAGGTGGCTGGAAGCTTTTGGTGAACGGCATGGGCGAGGTGAAGAGATTTGATCTTGCACGCTCTCCGCAGCAGCCCACTTTCTGCATGCCGCCCGCTTATGTCAGATAACTGGCGAAAATCGTAGCTGCAAACATTCTCACCTCTTTTTTACTTCTTTTTTTCTTATGTAGTTATTTTTATGTCCTTTGTTGCTTTAAGCAGTGACGTGAATCTCCTCGAAAACACTAAAACTCCACTCTAATCCACTTTAGTTACACGCGCTGTAAGCTGCCTTTACTAACTACTATGCGGTGTGGCAAGCGGCAATCGCACAGTCATGATGCTAAGCGCAAGTTGGCAGTTACTTAGCTAGCCAGCCACTTTTCTACTTAGTTTGCAAAAGGTGGATGCGAGGGTGCAGCACGACCATCATGATGTCAAAAATATTGAACCTTACAAAATTGCTTTAATTGCATGTCGCGATGGACGATGAGTAAGAGAAAAAGTTAGTTGAAGAGTTTGCCTTATTTTGAATGACAAGCTGAATGGAATCGTCAATATTTACCTGTAACCGTCAATATTTACCTGTAACCGTCAATATTTTCCCCTGAAGTTTTAGTATAGAAACGTTGAATCTGTTCTGGGGCTGTATACATAAACTTGTAACGATTTACCGATAGGTATCAACTGATATTCGACATTTAGCTGCTGATCTTGAGTTCAAAAATCAGCAGATAGCTACCTACACTCGCAGCAGAAGTGTCCACGTGTCTATATCGAGTCTGGGTTCTTACAAGTGCGCCAGAAACTATTTAAAGTTATGTCGATCCTTTCGCCATGCACACCTACGCGGCAATGTAAGTACTGTGCTGATTGCCGTGACTTTGTTGGTATTATTGATTCTGATCTGATCTGTCTGCCCAGTCATTCTACGCTATGCTTCGCAGGTTCATAGTGGTAAACTGCGGTAATTATGCTGTTGAGCCAAGCCCCATGTCCACCGCATGGGTCTCATCGAGTACAAAGCCGCAGCTCCCTAGTTCATACGTTTTCTCATTCCCGTAAATGTACATATGCCTTGGACCCGATGGGTGTAATTCCAATATATCAGAAATTTAGGTTAGCTCACTCCCACAGTCCTTTACTAGTTGCGACCTCATCGAGAAGGAGGTGTGTCGGAATTGCCGTCTATCTATCTGAGAAAGTACTCGCCCGCTAGAATTACTCCAAGGTATTGCACTCTCTGTGTTCTGTACCTTTGAATTTGAATTGGTAAAAACTATATTTTAATGTATGAAATATAATTAATGTAGCTTTCAACATAATGTATTACAATTTTGTTATTTGTCAAAAACTAGCGAAACCCTCTCAAACGTGTTCTGTGTAATCGAAATTAGTGGATAGCGAAGCACTTTGCTGCGATCCCTGATTAGTCTCGAACGTACTATGTACGGGTTTAATTGTCACAAGATTATCAGAAAACATGTTAACGTCCCATCTATTGCAACCAATCCGCAATTTATGTGTTTTAAGCGAGCTGCATACCTCCGCTTGGAAAACAATCCCATGATTACTTAGATATGAATTAGAAATTGATAGAGTTTCTTGCAGATCTTCGCGTAGGGGCCCAGCCGGCAAAAATATGCTGTTATAATGTTTTAAAGCTAGCGCTACATATGTACGAGTACATACATAAATGCAACAAATGCTGCCAGTAAGAAATTCGGAGCACAGTACGCTCTAAAAAGTGCAGGAAAAACTACTACTGAAAAGGGTTTATTTTTTAACCAAAATATGCATAAATATACGCATAAGATGTTCAAATATTATTTACTAATAATAAACATTAACTGCTCACATTTAATAAATTTTAAACATTTTATGTGTAAAACTGTGTAATTATGTGTTTAGAATTCGACAAACAAATTCTAATTTGGCTCTACGCCACACACATGGTATGTAAAAGTAAACATGGAGTGCTTAATTTATTTAAAACGTGGAACTAGTTACCTCTCTTACAGCTGCACTCAGAGTCGTTTAATGATTACTTAAAATGTTTGAAAAAATTTCATCTCAGAGTACGTTAATGATTCATTAACGACATTTAATGAACATTAAATTTAAGTAAAGAAAAACCCCTAACTTGAATTTTTAACGAATCATTATGAGATTTTTTTTGTATGTTTTTAATAAATTACGATTGGGATCGCACTGTTTCGGCAGTCGAAATGACCAAGTAAGGAAAGCACAGGCGTCCTATTCGAGAGATCCGAAGAATCCACGTGTGTCAAGTTAGCAGTACACTTTTCGAAATTGAAAAAGTTAACTACGGCATTAATTGTAGCTTTTTTGTTGTAAATTTGTTGTGAAAAGAAAAAATTTGTAGCTCCCGTTTTTTAAGAAAAAATGGTATGTAGTGCTAACTTGACACCATACACCTAGTCGATAGAATTGAGATATCCAATATGTTACTATGCCATTAATTGTAGCTTTTTTGTTGTAAATTTTTTGTGGAAAGAAAAAATTTGTAGCGTTCGTTTTTTAGGAAAAAATCGTCTTTACCGTTTTTTGAATAAAGTATGGTGTGTAGTGCTAACTTGACACCATGCCCCCTTGTCGTGAGAGTTGAGATATCGAAAATGTTGCAACGGCATTAATTGTAGCTTTTTTATTATAAATTTGTTGTGGAAAGAAAAAATTTGTATCTCTCGTTTTTTAAGAAAAAATCGACTTTACCGTTTTTCGATCAAAATTTCAAAATTATAGAATCAAACAAATTAAATTTGTATAACTACCTCTATCCAACCACTTTATTGTTCTGTTGATATCAAAGAACCCGTTAAATTAATATTGGAAGGCTTGATAGCCAGAATGAAAAGATTATGGTAAATTAGGTAGTGCAGTGTATTTGAACAGTTGTGAGTAATTTTTATAAGATATTGCGCCCACGCCACGACGGAAGAGAAGGACGACGCATCTAAGCATCTCTGCTATGAGCGCTTGGAGCGTACATATGAGCGCCTACATGATGTCAAAATCGTGCTTGGCGAGTTCAATGCCAAGGTGGGCAAGGAAGGGATCTTTGACGCCACTGTCGGAAAATTCAGCCTCAGCTGTGACAAAGTTTCCTTGAATTTACATTTTTTTTTTATTAATTGTACAAAATATTATCATTTTGATAGAAGAAAATCTATAAATTATGATTGATAAAAATATTATCAAAATGAAGGCGATTTTTTTGTCACATTGATTTATATTTTTCAATTTGAAAATATGAGCAATCACAAATCTGACAATGTTGTTGCTTTCAATGTGAAATGAAATGTAGTGAAAAAGGAAACACATGCATTCCGCGGTCAATTTGCACAAAAAAAGAAATATCGACAGTTTTTCGCAAAATATTGCAAACAATAATTGCATTAATTACAATAAAGAAATGTTATTTTCTCAAGAAGAGTCAGGTGGAAAGAGTGTTGAAGAACTTATAAAACTTGTGTCGCAGTCAAGTCTTGAGCTCACATTGGAACTAACAAAAACAATTTTTGTAGAAGTGTTGTGTCAGCTATCCTAAAAAGCGGTGTGAAGAAAATGACTGAGCCAATATCTGATTTTTTAAAAGCGTTTATAAAAGATTTATCTTCTGCATCTCAAATCAATGCATTGGAAGCGATTTCAAATATTTTGTCACACCAATTTAAAGAATGCAACACATAAGTTACACAATTTTCATATGCAGTTGTACTTATTTACCCAGTGCACAAAATTATAATTATAATTAAAAATAAAGTGAATTGAATTCAAAATAAATATTTGTTGTTGTTTTAATTATTCTAATTTTGTCATATGGACAAAATATTGTAGTTCTTTTTAATGAAAAAAATCCTTTTCATTTGGATAAAAGGAGTTTTCAAACCAACAA
>JAPVRG010277018.1:0-11530 GCA_029783565.1 Rhagoletis cerasi
TGTACATTTTCTCATCAAAGTGTTATCTATTCTCTCGGTAACTACCGCTACAAATGAGAGGTCATTTTCCTCGTTACGATTTATAAAAACTTATTTGACAAATAAAATGAGCGAAGGAAGACTTAATGGCCTTGCTTCGCTTTCCATCCATAAAGATATGGAAATTACGGCAGAAGAAATTTTGGATGAAATGGCGAAAATGAAAAACAGGCGTATTAATTTTGCGCTATGAAATTGTTTTTTAAGCTGAGTTTTTGATCCTTGACACACATTTTTTGTTATATTTATAGAACTTACACTTAATACAAATCTGTGAATTGCTGATTTTTTCTTAATAAAATTATTTATGTGCATATCATACCATGTTTTAGTGTTCTTCTTGTTTTTAATTCTGAAATAATTGAGTAAAACCCCCCCATGGCTCATCTCTGGCTACGCCCCTGATAGGAGCTATATGTTATAGTGACCCGATCTTTGCCATTTTCACTGTAAGTATTCTGTTGACAATGAGTGAAAACAGTGCAAAATTTCAAGTTCCTAGCTGCATAAATAAAGGAGTTATAACGAAAAGTCTCATATCTGAACAATCAGTTGTATGGGAACTATATGTTATAGTGGTCCGATTTTACCGGTTCCGGCAAATGATTAATACATTATAATACATAATAAATACACTCACTCACAAAATTTCATTCGGATATCTCGAAACCTGAGGCACTTGTTTGTATACAAACAGACGGACAGACGGACATGGCTAAATCGATTCAGCTCGACTTTCTGATCATATAAGTACACATTTTGATGGGTCTATCTCTTTTTATTCTGGTACTTACAAACATCGGACCAAAGTTATAATACCACTTCAAGTTCATGAAAGGTATAATTACATTTGAAATTACTTCTAAGGAATTAAAAAAGTAATCAATTCCTTTGCTGTGGATTGAAGGAATTGATGCCTAATACAATTCCCTATAATTTGTAATTGGCAGTAATTTAATTCCAAAAGGAATCATTACGACCCAGCTCTGCTATTAACCAATTTTCAGTAATTTAACTGCCGGTAATTACTGAAAAATTTTGGTTTTTGTGTTTTTCCAAAATATATCAACTTTGACTGTGAACTTTAAAGCACCCTGTCATGGCG
This sequence comes from Rhagoletis cerasi, assembly GCA_029783565.1. Classification (NCBI taxonomy): domain Eukaryota; kingdom Metazoa; phylum Arthropoda; class Insecta; order Diptera; family Tephritidae; genus Rhagoletis; species Rhagoletis cerasi. The sequence continues at coordinate 1,145 of JAPVRG010277018.1, forward strand.
GCACTATGTATTTACATATATTTATTTTAAAGGCAACGCGTCTACCGAGTTTGGTAAAGATTGGAAGTCATTATTGAGATGGATATTTTATCATAATTGAGCGAGGCCACGCCGCATTACAAAAACTTTGTACTTAACTCATTTTGTGCTTAAACCTAAGATCGTTAACTAATTTTCAGTAACGAAACTGTAGTAATTACAGAAATAATTTAGCTAATGCATTTTTCCAAAATATCTCAATTTTGCCAACGAATATTTAAGCACGTTGTCATTGTACTACCCGGTATTTCTATTCATTTTAAAGCTTAGATATTTTTCTTTGAGATGCAATTTAAATTCATAAAATATTTTCATTCAAAATATTTTTTCTCAAAAGTTATGATTTGTACCATGAAAAAACTCAAAAGGGTCCATAGTGCGACAGTATTTAGTTTTGTGAGCTTAAAACCTAGACTTGCAATCTGCCTGATAAATCTTATCTTGAATAAACTTGATGAGAAGTTAATGAACTTGTCGTACGTTTTAATTTCCCTCAGGTGATCCGATTATCCATAAATATGAGTTACTTATTTACTGTTTAATATAAATAATTTAATAATAATATCATTATTCTGCAAACCATGCTTTCAGAGTTTTCTGAATAGTACAGAAACCTTAAAGAATTTGTAAAGAAACCAATATTTCCTTTCCGATTTTTTGCCGAAATTTCTGAGATAAAATTTACTGTACACACTTGAATTTGCTTACGAAATTTCGGAAGAAAATCGTTGCGATGTGAGGAACTTTATCGGTTTTTTTTTCAAAATTTGTTTAGATTTCACCGTCAACCGTGTGAAAATCGGAACATATATCCGATATTCTTAAAGATTTCGTTAAGATTTCGGGAACTTTAGTTTGCAGGATATTTACTGAAAAAAAAAACAACTTTCTACTTATTTATTTGCCAGGTTTTTTGCAAGATACTCACATACATATATACAAACACATATATGTACGTACGTACGCATTTCCGCACTACTCATATTTGCACTCTTGCATTCTTTATTTGATTTATTATGTTCTTATAATACACATTTACTTAATGTTGTTTTACTATTAAAGCAAATTGTATTACTCGTTGTACTTATAAATATGTATATCTTCAATTTTAGTTAGAATGCTATGTAAGTCTCAGTTCGTTAAGTAATGAGTAATTATGTACACACGAGTATGTATGTATGTTTTGTTTCAGCGTCGTTATTATGTAAGACAACACCAATTACCACTCGAGTATTAATGTTTTTCCTTTTCATACGAGTTATGTATGTTTGTAACGTTAAAAGTCCAAAAGATTGCTTGCAAATAGAGATTGGTTGAGTTTAGATTTTACTATAAAGAAGCTCTTATGTTAACGCCGTAGATTTTTTTGAATTGGCTAGTTACAGCGTACGAGCAGAAGAGATAAACGAGACGTATTTGCCGTCATAAGAAGAGACAGATCGAAATACGGGAGTGCGAAGAGCTTGAAATGCTGACCGACAGGAAAAACGCCTGAAAATTCTATCACGCAATTGCTTAGCTACGACTACGAAAAATAAATCAGCAGCAGCAAACAGCAAAAGCGAAAGGAGACATGAAATCATTTGCTTCTGCTTACACAGCAGTTCGTTTTAGTTTACACAGTTAAGCGAAGCAAACAGTTCAGAAAAATTTGCTGTTGCTTTTGCTCACATCGCAGTTTGTTTTGGCTTACACAGTCAAGCGAAGCAAATAGTTCAGAAAAATTTGCTGTTGCTTTTGCTTACATCGCATTCTGTTTTTGCTTAGACAGTCAAGCGAAGCAAACAGTTCAGAAAAATTTGCTGTTGCTGCAAACAGTAAGTTCGTATGTACTTTCATACATACATACATATGTATGTACATACAAACATGTACATATATACGCTCAATCCATTATATCTGCGTACACTGATTTAATGCGCAGTCAGTTGCTTAAACAGTTGCTTTCGACTGCGAGAATAGCGCAGCAAGTGAAAGAAGCAAAGGCAAAAATGAGAATACACAAAACTCATTGCTTGCAGCAACAGCAAATTTTTCTGAACTGTTTGCTTCGCTTGACTGTCTAAGCAAAAACAAACTGCGATGTAAGCAAAAGCAACAGCAAATTTTTCTGAACTATTTGCTTCGCTTGACTGTGTAAGCTAAAACAAACTGCTGTGTAAGCAGAAGCAAATGATTTCATGTCTCTTTTCGCTTTTGCTCTTTGCTGTTGCTGATTTATTTTTCTTAGTCGTAGCCAAGCAGTTGCATATGCATTGAAAATGATCAAGAGCTGCTTGCTTCAAAAAGCAAAAAAGTGTTGCTTATGCTATTTTGCAGTCAGCAATTCAAACCCTGCTTGAAATGCTGACCGACAGGAAAAACGCCTGAAAATTCTATCAGAAAGTTAGGCGACTTACGGAAAGTTTCAAGACCGGGGCGAACTCCTGTAAGAACAATCATGGCGACCTAGTCACCGATGTCCAGAACGTACTTGAATTATGGAGGGAATACTTTTCCACCCTATTGAACGGTAACATCACTGAAAGTTGTGGAGAAGACGACCCCGAACTCCGAGTCGATGGTGACGGAGTCGATGTCTCACCGCCTGTATATGACGAGGTACGAATAGTAATTAAGTGGCTGAAAAACAACAAAGCTGCTGGAGCTGACGGTCCGTCAGCTAAGCTATTCAATACGGCGGTGAGGAGTTGATCAGGTGCATGCATCAACTCTTATGCAGAATAGGTGAGATTAACCATGCCCGACGACTGAAATTTAAGTGGATCAGCCTTCTAAGCATAGGTTATAAGGTCCTATCGAGACTGAAGCCCATCGTCAACGAACTTATTGGGCCTTATCAATGTGGCTATATACCTCGCAAATCCACCATAGACCACCTTACGCCAAATCTTGGAAAAGACTCGCGAGAATAGAATCGACATACACCATCTATTTGTCGGTTTCAAAGCCGTTTTCGACACCACGAAAAGAAGTTGTCTTTATGCCGCCATGTCTGAATTTGGTGTAATAATAATGTCAGCCTTGAAATCCAACGGACAATCACTCTTGTCAACAAGTGCTACTTTAGACTGAGTAGGCAATTGTGAGGAAAAGTCCTCTCTCGTCGTACAAAAATCATACGCTATAAGTCACTCATAATGCCCGTTCTGCAGTATGGCGCTTCTGCTATGGACAATGAAAACATCTGCTTTGTACAAAAGAAAATTTCAGACGCAAATACATATCGTGTAAGGCCACTTTTAAGAAATACTTTTTCTGTTAAAAAATTTCAAATCGCTAACATGCGAAACCCGAAAATGACTGAAAAAAATCATGTTACATTTTTCTTAGTGCATTTTCAGTTTAAAAAAAAAAATTATATTTAATTAGTTTTTTATGTAGTAACTGTGCACAACACTTTATGTATTATTCATGTTTCAAATAAAAATTTAAAAATTATTAATTGTATTTGGTTTTGATCCTTTTTGATAATTTTTTTGTTTGGAAATTGAAAAACCTTTTTGAGCTCGCGGCAACACTGTTTACAAGCAGTGGTTTTGCCACATCATTCGAATGGACACAGACGGTGCAGCCCTGAAAGTATTCGACGCAAAACCCGCTGGGGGTAGCAGAAGAAGAAGGAGGCCTTCCTGCTATGGAAAGACCAGGTGGAGAAGGACTTGGCTTCATTTGGCAGTTCCAATTGGCGTCAGTTGGCACAGAAGAGAAATGACTGGCGTGCTTTGTTTGGCTCAACCAAAATCGCTTAGGCGGTTACACCGCCAATCAAAAAGAAGAAATCCATGTTTGAAGATGTTAAGGCCCGTCCGCACACAACCTTGCCGGTGTCGGCGTTGGCGTCGGTTTAACTGCAGTGCGAGTATCGCTAGCGCTTGCTACAACGAACGCTTGGCAACTAATAATTTAGTAGAGCTGCAAAACTATCGATGGCGCTATCGATAGTATCGATAGTTTGAATTTAAAACCACTATCGCTGAATTGTGGTCACTATCGCGATACTATCGGAAATTTATTATAACCAACTTTTTTATTCCGGTATTCGATGGAAAAATGTGTGTTATATGTGCGATCAAGTACCAAACTAAGTGGCTTGGTGTGAAGACCTCTAATGAGTTTTTATGTTAATATACTATTATGTACACGTACACTGCCGGAAAAAAGTATTGGCACAAAGAATTTTTCACAATATATTCAAAATTTTTTGTTCTAATGTTTTCCGCTAATTTTTTATACAACTGTAGTTCATACCTCAACAAAAAATCATAAAAGTAAAATTTCTAAACTTTGTGCAAAACGCAGGAACATTCAATAAATTTCCACACAAATTTTCAACTTTCTGAAAAATCGCGTTGATTTTTGATATATTTTTTTTGATGACGGTATTTTCATCCATGCAAAAAAATTTTCGAACATACTTTGTACGGAAGAACGTGCTTGGCAAAAATTTCCAAAAATCAGTGCGATTTTTGAATATTCCTGAGTTTTGCATAAAGTTTAGAAATTTTATTTTTATGTCTTGAAACAAAAAATATTGCATATATTATTAAAAATTCGCTGTGCCTCTACTTTTTTCCGGCAGTGTACATATGTACATATTTATGCTTTTTACACTTTTGGCTGACAAAAGCGAAGGCCTCTACATCATACAACTGACTTTCCAATGAAATTAAATTAATTGGTTTTGTTGTTTAAAATAATTAATTTTATGTTTAATAAATTGTGCGTAATACTGGCATTCATATTTTTTCTACTAACATTATTTCAATATATTCAATATGTTTCGTGCCGTAGTAAGGATCTCATATTTCTTCTCTTAAGATTATGCGTCTCTTACCGATAGTATCGATACTATCGAATGGTGACACCCAAAAATATCGGATGGTCCAACCATCGATAGTTTTACAGCTCTATATTTTAGCCATTAAATTAATAATTCAATAATTACATTAAAAACGATTCGATTGAAAATCAACAATATTTCGCGTAGTTTTAATTATTTGCAACAGCTGACAATTGACGTGCGCGAAATATTGAGAGCCCACCATTTTTTTCTTGGCTTTTGCGTTGGCGTTGCCGCTGTTTGGTTATGAAGACACTTTCATATAAATGTACGATGGATTCATAGCCAGCTGTCGAAGCGACGCAGACGCCAACGCAACGCTAAAGTTGTATGTGGAAACTTCCTTTTATTAGGGGAGAGTAATATATATCTTTCTTCTTTAGCCACTTGAAACTTGCACATTATCGCACTAAACTTGAAAGGGATACTATATACTCAAAAAAATTCAGACACGTCTGAAAAAGTTTGAAATTTGGATAACAATTTTTTACTAAGTTTTAAATTGGTTCTATATGGATCTTTTTAAGAGAACGAACTTTATTTTAATTGAAAGTTTTTTAAAATCAATAAATAAACATAAGTGGAAAACAATATCACTTTGAAACGGGGTGCTCTTGATATGATACTGCATGTATGTATGTATATGTTTTTCGTATTTATAAATAAAGATTCCCTGAGAAAGACGCGAATATCGAAACGCGTAGGAGGAAAAATAAATAAACGTTTATTTTATTTGTAATAACCCGCCAAAAAGCTCCATATACAACATTAAACTTTCAGCATGGTCGAAGAGAAATGATTATAGAATAAACATACATATGTATGCAAGTTTGGTTTTTTTACGGCTGCTATAACTTTATATGAATCTGTGACATAGGCGTAGGGACCGAAGATATGTATGTATATTCAATTTACGAGGAAGCAGAAACAATCAGAGGTAGACCCGAAATCACCTCTCCATAAGTTAAAATGAGGATATAACCGTACAATATTCAATCGTTAAAATCAAATTTAAATGCTGTAGAGTTCTATATAAATCACAACAATGCCGACATAGGATGTTTCAGTGAAATTTTCACGTCAAATGAAACAGCACACAGAAATTTAATAGGGTATAACATCGTTGAGAAGAATAGGCCTGACGGGTATGGTGGAGTAGCCAGTACTAAAAAAAAATAAATACAATTTCAAAAACTCAGTTTTCAGTCAGATTACGACATCTTAACTGTGCGCACCAAAAGCTGCAACCGAAATTTAGCAATCTGTTTTATTTACTTTCCTCATAGCATCATCACGGTTCTGTGCCGAGAGTAAATTGCAAAGCAGTTATCGTCCTTGAAAACATGGATAATGTATTAATACTTGGCGAATTTAATGCGAGCGCGAGAATCTGGGGTGATGCAGTACAGTGCCGTCGTGGGAATAATCTGCAAAAAAACCATTTCCGAATTCAACTTTCCGAGCTTAAATGATGGTACATACAAGTTTCAAAATGGGATAGGATAAGATAGTGGGTCAGTGTTATATCTGTCCTTCTCCAACAACAATTTATTTCTCGATTGGAAAGTAGGCATCATTAGAGTAAGAGGAAGTCATCATTTTCCAATCTTGATAGATACCTCGTCGGTTAAACTCTTAGCACGTAAATTTTGTTAAAAAAAACGAATGAATAATCTCAAAGAAGTCAACTTTGAGTAAAATTTTAAGGAAATTCATGACAAGCTAAGGATAGAAATATATGCTGCCCCATACATATGTATGTGCCAAATGGAAGAAGAGCGCCAAAAAAGTGAGGGGATGAATCTCTTACAAAAATGAATCACCTTCCACCCAAAACTTTGAGAACCTAAAAGGAATACGGAAAGAGTTGAAAATGAAAGTTCAAGACACAAAAAACAAAATTTCAATAATAGAATTGATGAATTAAATCTAGCTCTTACGACGAGGGAGGCCTGAAGGTTTGTAAAAGCGATGAGAGGAGATTACAAAGGCACTAAGAACCTCAAAGAAGATTATAAAAACTATCTTCTTCTGCTGGCCGCTGTGGTATAGTGGTAAGCAGTGCGCGCTTCCACTCCGCAGGCCTGGATTCAAGGCCTGGTCAAAGCAGTGTATTTTAAAGAATTCAAAAACTAAAATTTGATTCAAAAACGAAAAATCAAAGATGTTATGCATGCAGAGCCAAGTTCAAGTGATGATATCTTCTAAACGAAAAATACACACACTTTGAAATTTGCACATGGTATTTAGTAAGCCTGGAAGAGTATTTCAAATTTTTTTCAAATTTTTTGTTGCACAGAATGATGTTTTGCAAAAACTTTCTTACTATAAATATTAGTAAAAAGTAAAAAAAAAACAAATTTGCAATAAAAGAAGATGCCAATAAACACTATGACATAAGAAGGATAAGCCCTGCAAATTTCATCAACTCGATTGAACAGATCATGAGATATTGTGAATCGAAGAAAAAATGCCATAAAAATTGCTTATGCAATAACTTGCAAAATATATACTTTTCGCAGTTATGTTAATGGGAATCCCTTTCCATGCTCCTGAGCTAGACATCAACCATATTTAAATTAGAAATCAAAAAACTTAAATTTTTACTGATCGATTTCACGAATTCTGGCTCGTATGCAATTTTATAGCCCAGTAATTGTTAGTAGAATAAAGTGCAAGTTTCAAGTGCCTACAAAATACCGTTAACTTTTGATAGTTTTTTTACTGACGGTGTCACACAATTTCTTCTATAAAAAGTATGTATGCTCGACCATTTCCTTTACATGTTTTTACTCAGAGGAAAAAATTGGAACGTCCGAACGGGAACGTCTGAACAACTTCAATCCGATTTTTGTCCAGTAATAAACATCGCTAGAAAGATAAAGTTGATGCAGTGATAATGCTCTTTTTTGTTCTTTATACACAATTTTTTTGTAGCATAAACCAATTCTCTGAGTTCTAAGGCTCAATAAAATATTTCAAAACTAAAAGCGTTTAAAGATATTTAAAAATAATTTGGAACGGGGTGCCACTTTTCTAAAAAATATAATAATGCTTCTTAAAAAAATTAAGCTTATTTAATACAACAATATGGGTATCAAAGGGAAGGTGTATGCACTCCGAGATAAGGTTTTTGAAAATACTTTGATCCACACATATTTTTGAACAGGGTTGCCATTTATCTATAATAAAAATGTAGATTAAGCGACATACATGCGGTGAAATAAAATATTATAATATGAGTATCAAACAAAAGGTGTTAAAATAAAGCTTTAACCCCAACATATTTATGGATAGAGTTGACACGTATCTAAAAAACGAAAATAAGTCCGATTTGTAGATAAGTAAAAAATCACAATATATATTTATTCTTATGAAAGGTGATTAAGAAAGTTGAAATCTGTTCCTATTCCTTAATAAGATAAAATCTGTATGTTTAATGGAATTACCATGTATAAAAGTGTTCCACATATTTTGATTGAATTAAATTATAATAAAATAAAATAAAAATTGTAGGATATTTGTTTTTTACTAATTCTTTTATTTTAGATAAGTGGTTATCCTATCCAAAAATAGGTGTGGATTGCAGTATTTCCAAAAACTTTGATTAGGAACATCCATATTACATAATTAGATAATTTTTGCTTACAGATGGGTGGCAACCCTCATTAAAACACGTTAGTCCAAAGCTAATACGTACTCCTTTCGTTTGATATCAACATTGTGAAATTAAGTTTTTTTATTAACCGTTGCTGTATTAGGTGGCAACTCCCTTCCGAAATATTTTTAAGCTTCTTCAAACGCTCTTGGATTTGATGTAGAAATTTAAATCAGGCACCGAAAATGACAGTTATTTTTATTTTTCGATGTTATAAAAGTCCGGGGCAAAATATTTTCGTAGGATAAATGTTCCTTTGATCCCAGGACTTCCTGGGCTAGAATCCCGGATTCTTTTTATTTTTCGAACTTTTTGGGAAAAAGTCCAATAATAACTTAAAAACCCGGACCTTAATTTTTTAAGTCCAGCGATAAAAGTTAAAATTGGCCAAATATTTTTTGAGTCCGAAATAAATGTCCTTTCGTAATAATAAACAAACCGCAAACAAATTTGGTATCAAATGAAAGAGGACTGAAATAGCTTTCCAACCGAATATATAAACCGGAGGTTGTCACCTTTTTATATCTTTATATATAATTATAACTTCAAGACCGTACATCCGATTGTGGAAAATCGCAAAACAGCATGTTCCCCTCGGAAAGGAGAAGGTTCTTAGCTATATTTTAAATAGGGTTGCACCTACTTTAAAAGTCATATTCAATTAAATTATACACATGTTATATGAAATATTAAAATATGGGTGTCGAACGGTTCGTCTCGGAGAGAAGGTTCTTAGCTATATTTTAAATAGGGTTGCCACTTCTTTTCAAATTCAAATTTAATGAAATTATACACAAGTTATATGCAATATTAAAATATGGGTGTTGAACGGTTCCTGTTTTAAAAGTCGAATTAAATAAAATTATACGCAAGTTGCATGAAATACTAAAATATGGATACCAAACGAAACAGTGTTCATAAATATTTAGTTTGAACATATCATACGTGGACCACATCGGCAAGAAAGTTCAATAGAAGGAAACTGGGGAAATTCTTCCAGAGCACCCTAGTATATACTGGTCCGATTCTTTGGGATATGTGTATACTGGGTATCCAAATAACGCTAATGTACATTATTAGCTCTGTAAACCGCCGACGGAGAAGAATGCCAAACGTATAGAGAAGCACACATTAAACTGGGCTTACTTGAGGAGGATCAGCATTGAAAAACAACTCTGACCGAAGCTTCACTCACGTGTCATACAAAGCGAATACGAGCTTTGTTTGCGATGATTTTAGCAATATGCGCACCATGGAATCCTCGAGAACTGTGGGAAATGTATCGCGAGGGCTTCAGTGAAGATATTCTAAGACGAGTATGTGTAACCGATCTAGATCAGGAATATTCGGGTGACATTTTCTATGGAGCTCTAATACTGCTTGAGTGCTCATGCATGGCAATCAAGAACAAAGGCATTTGCTAACTCAGTGTGCAAGCTTTGACGCGGAATAGAAATGCTGTGCAAGGCAGAGACTCGATTTGAGAAGAGCAGTTTGATGCAAATACGCTGGATCATTTTGTGAAAAAGCAAAAAGAGCTTTAGTTATGGGCCAGAAAGAATAAATACTTTTACGAAAAATGAATCCGCTAGGTGTGTTGGGAAGTACTTTTACGAGAAATGGATCCGCCAGATGGTGAAATTGGAAAGGTATGCTGCAGGTGCAATTTGAAATCTCTTTACGAAAATTATAAATTAAAAACGTATACCGCCATAAGTGTAATATACAAAATCTGTTTGTCTTAAATGCATTTCTATAAAATTTAACTATATAAAAAACATAGGCCCGTAGTAATAGTCGAGATAAAGTTGACAGACTTCTCATCGAAAATTATGTCAAAAAACTG
>JAPVRG010277028.1:591-20230 GCA_029783565.1 Rhagoletis cerasi
ACATAGAATGTGTTCCTGGCATCGTTTCCAATCACATTCAGTTCTTTTCACGCCTTGAACATGTTTTTAAGCGACGCTATAACCTTTACAACATTTTCATAGACTTTGGCAACATTTTGCGGTGAAAAATATTTAAAAAGTCCTCCCAAATAGTTACTAGGCGACTAGAGAAATTTTCACGCGAAAAACACAATACCCAACTTAAGATAGTTGAAAGTATTTTGTAAGACAATTGAAAGACAGTAAGTAAGATAGTTCGAAAGAATTTTGTTATTTTAGTACAATTTTCTTAGTTCTTTTATACTGAATTATATCATGTACATTATATAAATTATCGTAAGATGGTTTTTATTTAAGACCCCAAATTTGTTTGTTTTTTTTTTAGGAATTGATAAATCGGTTAGAGAGATATTCATACATACGCCACGCCTATTTTTGGAAAAATGTATAAGAGTCTTATTTCTTGCTTAGCTATTATTGTAAATATAAAATTTACATGAGATGGCTTCAACAGTTATCGAAATATTCTAGTTTTCGTATTTCTGAAAATAACCGTGATATGGGGAGTAGGTGTAATTCTTTCTCGATTTCAAGAGAAATATTTATGTCGATTTTGGTAGAAATTAATAAATTGGTTACCGAGATACACCTAGTTAATCAAAAGTGGGCGGTGCAACACTAATTTTTGACAAAATTTAAATGGAGCCACTGTATTGCTGTCCTAAACCTAGGGCCAAAGAATCATTCAAATCGGTTAACAAACAAAAAAGTTATGCGCGAACAAACGTAAAATTAACAAAGCCACATGTCGAATAGATAACCTCTTCCATTTTTTTGAAGTCGGTTAAAAATGTACTAAAATTATATGGCCGCTGTGGTGTAGTGGTAAGCAGTGCGCGCTTCCACTCCGCAGGCCTGGGTTCAAGCCCTGGTCAGAGCAACGTCGAAAAAAAATTTAGAAAAAAGGTTTTTTCTTAACAGCGGTCACCCCTCGGCAGGCACTGGCAAACCTTCGAGGGAACTTCTGCCATGAAAAAGCTTCTCACAAAAATACAATCGCTGTTCGGAGTCGGCGTTAAACTGTAGGTCCCTTCCTTTGTGTGACAACATCAAGGCGCACGCCACAAATCGGAGGAGAAGCTCGGCCAAACACTAACATATGTGTAAGCGCCAATTTATTATTATTATTATTATTATTATTATTATTATTATTATTATTATTATTATTATTATGATTATTATTAAAATTATAATTTTAATGCAATGCAAGTATGTATGCACATTTGCATATCAACGAATGCTTGATCTGAAAACAGAGCTGTTATGGATTTATGTAACAATGCAACGAGTAAAAAATCTTAAGCTCTAAATGTTTACATTATTTTTGCTTTCGCTTTCTTACTTTTGCAATTACTGAATATATTTGCATTACAATTAGCTCAGCTGATTTTGCTTCGTTTTATTTTATCCTTCTGTTTTTGCTTTGGTATTTATACCTTCCCAGCGCTTTATTTAGTGACAAAAAATTAAAAATTAATGCAATTAATGAATATTTATGAATGTCACACACCTACAAAACTTTCAAAGCAACTAAAGTATTGACGAAAGCAACAAAAACGAAAGTACATTCATTGAGTTTTCTGTCGAAAATGTTCCTTGTATTTTTTTTTATTCACAAAGTGTACATACATACTCGTATGTGCATTATTGTTTTCCACTGCTTCTTGATTTTACAAAAACAGGTTATTGTGAATTATTCTAACTAAAGTGAAGTCACAAAAAAAACAAAAAAAACCGATTACGTAAAGTAGATATACTCATGCATATTGGTACTGGCGTTATATGTACATTAGGGCTATGCATTTTTTGCCCTTTTTTTTGAATTTGTTAGAGCTTGTGGTGCCGTGTGGTGTTCCTTAGTATATAGCTTCGAGAAAACAGCTTAATTTCTCCGGCGCACAAGAACATCAACAATTACATGGCAACCAAAAAAATAAAAATTATTTCAGTATAAAATTTTCATTGAAAAAGTTTAATTTTATCGACTTTTTTGGCTATATCTTTGCCAAACATAACTCGATTCAGACTGAATGTATGCCAGATGAAAGGTAAAACCCAGTACTTATGTTTCGACATTTATCGTGAAAATACAAAAGAAATTATGTGTTTTGCGATGAATTGTATTTAAAGAAATTAGGCATTTTTTCAAAAAATTACCCGTTTTTGGCGCAAAATTTTATTTGCTAAAATACGCCTTAACCAGAACGCACCAATTTTTTCTGTAGTATGTGACCATTCAAAGCATCAAATGCCATTTGAGTAATCTGTATCTACCAATTCTTACAGCGAATAGGAGAGTTTAAAATTTGTATGCTAAAAATTTCGCAATATTTCGCAAACTATAGTCCAATGAAAAAATTTAAGGGTACATTCAGAATCAGCGACCCGAGGTCAGTTTGGAGTAAACTACTGGCTATTCTGCCTATATTTTGGATCCTGATAAGTGAAATTCAATGGTTTTTGTAAAGTTTTAATTATATTGGCATTGCATTTTCTTAAAATTCATCTAATTTTGACCTAAGTTCGTACTCTAAACTTTTGTGGAAAATTTTGTGACACTATTTTCTTTACTTCTACTTCGCATTTTTACTTGAGTTAACGAAAAGAGAAATACCGTCATGCGCGCAACCTTTTTTATATTTGAACAAAGTCATGTAACTTTTTCGGTGTTTTAGACTATTGGTTATCGTATACCACCACAGGTTTTTTACAGGGCGATTCTGGCTAAGATAGTTGAAAGACAGTAAGCAAGATAGTTCGAAACACTTGTTATTCTAGTACAAAAGTCTTAGAAAAAAGCTCTCTCATTCACCACTCGTGGTGAAATGTTCTTTTGACAGAAATCACTTCAGCATGTTCTAAATGGCGATGTACATCATTTTGATCGCGCTGCTTCAACGGTGGTAATGGCCGAGTGAACAAAGCACTGGCGTGTCATCCGGACGATGCTAGGTTCGAGTCCTAGTGCTGAGAATTTTTTTTCTTTTTTTTCAGTCGAATATTTATTTTTTGGCCGCTGTGGTAAGCAGTGCGCGCTTCCGCTCCGCAGGCCTGGGTTCAAGCCCTGGTCAAAGCAACATCGCAAAAAAAATTTAGAAAAAAGGTTTTTTCTTAACAGTGGTCGCCCCTCGGCAGGCAATGGCAAACCTCCGAGGGTACTTCTGCTATGAAAAAGCTTCTCATAAAAATACAGTCGCCGTTCGGAGTCGGCGTAAAACTGTAGGTTCCTCCCCTTTGAGTGACAACATCAAGGCGCACGCCACAAATCGGAGGAGAAGCTCGACCAAACACTAACATATGTGTAAGCGCCAGTCTATTATTATTATTATTTATTTTTTTTTTATTTAATTTTTTTCTTTTTATAATAAGGGTACTCACGACACCCTGAGTAAGAGAGTAAAAGAGTAAAGTGTAAAGAAAAATTACTTTCCAACAACAAAATACCTTAATTAAAAATTTACTTTTGCACTCAACCTTAACCTATGACCCTTATAGGTTAAGGATGAGTAAAAATTTAAATTTTAATCAAGGTATTTTGTTGTTGAAAAGTAATTTTTCTTTACACTTTACTCTTTTACTATCTTACTCGGGGTGTCGTGAGTATCTCTAATGTAATTACCTTTTATTTTCTAGATTTTATCGTTTTAAAAAGAATTTTTTTTCGCAATCTAATTTTTTTCTAAGAAACTTATGTTATTTCTTTTATTTTAATATAACTTTCTTTTTTAATTTAATTTTATTTTAATTTTATTTCTTTAATTTTTGGAAACTTAATTTTCTTTTTTAGTTTAATTAAATCATTTTTTTAATTATCTTTCTTTAATTTAATTATTAGAAAGTTTACTGTTAAAAGACGAAGAGAATAACGCTAAGACCTCCTCGCTAGCAGATCTTTTGAAGACTTTTGTCTTTCCAAAGACTGTGGTGAGTTGAATGAGAGTTGCCAGAATTGCCCTGTTAATCTAAAAAAGACATAACCCTATTGTAAATATATGTGCATACCTACATATATATTTAGGTACACGAAAGCTTTGTAAATACAAAACAAATGCAACAAGTAAACGAAAAACGTCAAAGCTTCAAAAACAAAAGAAAAATGAAACAAAACGCAAACCATCAATTAAAATATCCAGCTGTTGTCGCACGGCCTTGAGCTGTCAGCAAGCACACCTTTAGTTGCATACATGCAAATTTTCTATACGAATATGTATGTAGGAGGTAGTATTTTAAATAGCGACAATAATCGTTTTGCAAGTGAAAGCAAGTTCTTAAAAATCTTTCCGTAAAAAAGAAATAAACTTTTTTTTCTAAAATAAAATAAAAATAATTCACACGTACTCTCTACATATGCGCGCCGACGACATATGTATATGTGTGTATATGTTAATATCATTGCATGTGCGTATGTATGTATGTATGCAAGCAACTGCAGCTGACAGCATTATAACAAGTTAATGTTCATATTGTTATGAAACATTTATATTAATTAACGCGTCATCATCGATCAAATAAAGGGAAAAAGCGCAAGCAAAAAACATCCGACTAAGGTGTGTGCAAAATAAAATTAATACAAATATCAGAATCAAGAGTTAAAACCCAAATGATGAAAGTATTAATAAAAAATCAATTGCGAACTATGAGTTATTTAAAAAAAAATTAAATACAGAAAAGCTCCAAAAGAATATGTCAATCGTATTAAAGAAATAGATAATATTCTTATTCCCGGTTTCACCAATCAATTTTGAATTTATCAGACTGTTAAAATTTAAAATAACACACTTTGGTTGGGACATTTTGCTGTTTTAAATTTATAAAATTGAGTGTTATAAATTATAAAATTGATTGGTAGAACTGGGCATTCAGCAATTAAAAGAAGGTTGTTATAAAATATTTCCGGAATTCACAAATATCCAAGCCTGGTTTTACACATAGCCCTCTTGATTTGCTTTGGAAATAAACCGATATTGGAAATGTTTTTGCTAATTCACATTAGTTCACATGCTCACTTCGCCCAAAAAATGCTTACAAATAGTATTGCTATTTGCTTTGAAATATAAAAACATTCACCTATGTACATATGTACATACGTATGTACATACCGTACGCCCGTTACAACAATGAATCGGCCAGTCGACAGACGATATTCGTCGTTGCTGACGCTATCGCTGCCGCAGTCGCTGTCAGCGTTAGTAAATACGCGAAATTGATAACGAACCGTCAAGGCCAAATGCAATAAACGCTTCACAGAATGACTTTTTGCGTTTGCGTTTTTCTATTGTTTGCGATGAAAAAAAGTATGCACATGCACATTTGTATCAGATTGTGGGCGAACGATTGTTGGGAGAAGGGCGGCGTCTAACACCTTTATGATGACCATACATATGAATGCAGAGGTTTTACATATACAGGGTGTCTAAGAAGTACCACGACAAACTTGAGAAGACGGTAGGTGGTGGGTGAGCTCCCTGATAAGCAAAAATTTTCAAATAAAAGTGGCACAGTTTTTGAAATTTTTTAATTTTTTTTTTATTTAAAAAAATCGGGCCTATTCATTTATTTTCTTTAACAGCATGTATGTAAATAAAAAAATGAAAAATACCCATTTTTTTTAATTCAAGAATATATCAATATTTCAAAAACGGTGTCACTTTTACCTGAAAAACGTTTGCTTATCCCCCCACCTACCTTCGCCACAAGTTTGTCGTGGTACTTCTTGGACACCCTGTAATTTTGTGGAATTATCGTATAGCTTGCATGCTTGAATTGCATATGTATGTGTATAACTTTACTTATGTATTAAATATGTATAACATTTTAGAAAAAAATATGTTTAATAGCGCCTTCGGGATAAATGTGATTAGTAAGTACAACGACCAAGCTTCGGATTCGGCCTCAGCCACGTTCGGCCACATACATAAGTTCGCTACACTTTTATTATTTCAAGTCTTTCTTTCAAAGCAAAAACAAAAGGTAAAATTAATCTAATATTTTTAGAGCATAGAAAAGCTGGCGACTTTCGTGGTCGAGTTGTTCGAGGTGTGCACTTCCACTCGAATCCACATCCAAAAAATTTTTTTCCTAATAGCGGTCGCCCCTCGGCAGGCAAGGCAAACATCCGAGTGTATTTCTGCGATGAAAAAAAAACCTCTCATTATAACCATGCGGCGTAAAACTGTAGGTCCGTCCCCACTGTGTGCACAATCAAGGCGCACACCACAAATCGAAGGAAAAACTCGGCCAAGCATTAGCAAATGTGAAAGCACAAATTATTTAATTTTTATTTAATTTCTTGTTTTTCAGGTACTCAAAATAAGCAAAATTCAGACTTAAATATTCTTTTCATCTGAAATTTCCTGAAAAATGTCGAGTGTTCCTGAAAAGCCCCAAAGAAAAACGATTGATCATACAATGTCGATAACAAAAAAATCTGGAAAAGACAAACAATTGTGATGAAAGAAGTTTAAATCAATAAAAAAGAAACAATATAAAAGTCAAAAAAGATAAGTTAAATGATATAGACACTTTGATTTTCTACTTTTCCTATTGAAGAGTCCAGAAGTCTTAGCCTCCAGTAAGGCTATATAACTTTACAAGTAAACTATGAAAGCTCTCGATGCCTATACTTGCGGTGTCATCACATCCTTGTTCAATGCTTTAGAAAAATAGATAGTCTTATCTTTATTCTCGTAGTATGTGAAGTATGATAAGCAAACACCTGGTGACTTCGGATGGTGGGAACACCTTGCTATGTAGCATAAGCCAGGCCAAATTGGCGGTTGTTAAGTCTAAATAAATGTTAATTACGACTTTGCGAAGTATGAAAATTACCATACTTTAATTTTTTGTGTACGTAAAAATGCGTTTTCACATTTAGCAGAATTTAAAATAGCTATGTGAATATAAAATATTCAAATTTATCAACTTAGCAAAATATTATAATTTTTATCTTCTAACTTAATTTTCGAAAAAAAACTGGGCACTTTGAAAACTCCAGGCCCGTTTTTATTTGGCCCTAGACTGAAGCAGTCAGTATGCTTGACAACCTTCCCAAGCATCTTCCAAGCAAAAATGTATGCCATTAGTTTATGTGCAGAGAATAACCTTGGTAGAAATTATAAATTATCGAAGTGAAAGGATCTTTATACTAAGTGATAGTCAGGTGACACTTATTGCTCTCTCATCCTTCGGGGTCAAATCCTCATTGGTACTGGAGTGCATGGATACCAGAGCACATGGAAGTCGAGGAAATGAAGCCGATCAGTTAGCCAGACTGACTGCTGCCTCGACCCCGATAGGACCAGAGCTCTTGCAAGATAAAGGAAGCGGCCAGAAAGGCAAATACCAAACTGAGGGAACTGCATTGGCGAAACACCATAGGACTTCGTCAAGCCAAGAGCTTACTAGGGCAAGACAATTTAAAGAGATACAGGCTACTTATAAACCTCCCCAAGGAGAGGCTAAGAACTATTACAGACATTTTGACAGGTCGTTTTAGGCTAAGAGGCATCTTGCATAAGTTGTGGATCTGGTCAAGCGTTGATGCTTTGGTGACTCCGCCAAAGAGACATCATTGCACCTTTTCTTGGAGTGCGAGGCCGTTTTACGAAGAAGGGAGAAGGGCATTGGATATATATGGCCAAGAGAAGAGTACATACACTCCCTACCCCCGGGATCTATTCTAAAATTCATAGAGTCATTAATGGCTAGATTCAGTGGTGTGATGAACTGAGGACACAGTAGACCTACTGGTCGCAGTATCTACTCTATTTATATCTTTCTATCTATCTAACTATGCTTTACTAATAGTCCGAAAAGTGCTATATTCGAAATCTGATATATGTGCCTACGTATGTTTACTACGATGACACACTAGTTTTTCTTCAATTTCGTGGTAGAGGTTCCAAGCTTCTTAATAGCTATATGAATAAACGTTCAACGATCTTTTCGGATAGAGGAAATATTAATGTGAAAATTTAAAAAACTTTTACACATTTTTTTACATAATTACCGTATGCATGTATGTTAATTTTTTATCTTTCATTTATTATCTTTATTAAATATGTATAATAATATTCTAAATGATTCTCAAAAAATATAAGTTGCTTCAACATTTAACCTTCTTTCTTCTTTTATTTGCAGGTAAGCTTCTAAGTTAATCGAAGATGCCAGCATTTGCTTATTTATATATAAGTACAATTATTCACATGAGTACATCGATAAAATATATTGTAAGTATAATTGCAGACATAAAATTGCGCATATATGCAAATTTTACGCAATTTATAATCAATTTCAATGTCAGTCGTCGGCGCGCAACAGCAATCGCACTCGCACATCATCTTCATAACAAGCAGCCGCATATATTTACCTGCATATACATTTATGTACCTTACAGTGTGACCAGTATATCTTCATACAAAATTTGTAAATAAAATATCTCAAGATCTACTCTATGTGTTATATCGGTGGGATATGTCTATTTTTATCGTTGTAGCAGACATAGGTTCTATGAAGACGAATGGCCCACGAACTCACCTGACTGTAATCCCATGCACTTTTGCAGTTAGGGTTGTATACAGCAGGAACTTTAGGATTACAAATACAACAACATGATAGGTTTTAAGGCAGCCATTCTGTACGTATGGGACAACAGTTTTGAAAACAGACTCAATCGCATTGTGACAAACAAAGGCCAAATAATAGTAACTGATTTTTAAATCAAATCTTTATACTGCAAGCAATAATTGTTAACCGTTTCGACTTTTCGAGGTACATATTTGATTAATAAAATCCACTTTGTTTTTGTATGAACATATACTGGTCACACTGTGTATACGTACATATAAAATCAGTATGTTTGTACGTGTTTAGAAATTCAGCAATTCTATTCCTATTTATTTGTGAAATTCTAGTTAATTCAAAGTATTTACATATGTACATGAACACATATTTTGCATAAAATACACACACACACCGTACCCCCTCACATTTGGCTAGTTGTAAAATTTTTATTTCAATTAATTATTTGCATTCGCGCGCTATAATGCTTCCTGGTTGCAATAAAACGCACATTGCGCGGCCAATACAAAAATAATAGCAACAAATGGCATATGAATTACCATAGTAAAACAAAAGAAAACAACAATATGTACTAATGCTGCTGTAATTTTAATCAACAAGTCATTAGAGACGAAAAGTGAGAAGATGAGTGTCTCCTCGGGAAGGTGGGTATACCTTTGCGCTTGCATATGTAAATATTTGTATGTACATGTATGAAAGTGTATATTTCCGAGAGCACCATCAACAATTGGTGCTACTTCTAAATGTTGTACTTACACACATTGTTGCTGCGGTTATTGTTGCACTTGCGTTTCGGTTGCGGTGGAAAGTGTAAGACAACAATAAAAATCAAAAAATAATCGGAAAACAAAAAGGCAGCTTTTCACTCAATTGAATATATTGCAGTGTATATAAAAGTATGTACATTTGTATGTACATACATATGTAAGCATGTACCTATTTACGTTTGTAGACTAGAACTAATTGTTTGTTTGCTTGTTTGCCCATTTATTAGCTCGCAGTCGGTCAGTCGGTCGATCAAAATAAACTACCGGCTGCTCATGCCTCATAAATACATGCAAAATAGAGTAAATACATATGCATATGTACATACATTTTCTAACAAATAGGACCATATATGCGTACATGTGTACTCAAATGTATTTATGTATACACCGAGTTAATAGCAGAGCTGCACATCTTTATAGTTTATTTTTTTCTGCTACGCAATCGATGTGTGGTTGCACTTGCACTTGAATTGCTGTTTTTCAAAAGCTTATTCATGTATTTAGAAATGAGTAAAAATAAGCGTAACATCGGCAGCCGCCCAATATACAAATTCGCAAAATGACTATTTGTGCATTTTTCTACGAAGAGTCACATGCGGACTTGAATTGAAAAATTATAGCGAATGCAAGGTCAGAAGTGACATAAGAATCTTATGCGGCTCATTTGATTAATTTTTCTTATAATGGCTTTGCCAACGATTTTATCACAGCACATACTTTAATTTTATGTTGCTGTAAGATTGCTGATTGACAATTTAGCATGAATATTCAACTCAAAGGAAATTTTTGCGCGCTATATATCGCGACGCGGCGTATACGTACCTTTTCCTGCTCAATTTTTTTTCATATTAAATATGTATGTCGTGTTTTTGCGCGATGGTCAATTACTTTTGAATACTGTGAGGCTAGCCACAAGGAATGTAAAACTTGATTTGTTGGATTCGGGGAGTTGTGGAATCGGTACAGTCTTTAAACAAAGCGTAATCAACGTTTTCGCCAACACAGTGGAGCAGCGAATATAGACTTCAAGTACAGGTTCCAGTGGAATTTTGATCTATTTTGTTAGAATTTCTTTACAATGGGTTCAAATTTTCTCTTTTTAAGCTATTTTTGCTCCATTGACCATACTTTGATTTTATTCCCATTTTTACACCCTGGTCACATAACGGTTGTTTGTAACAACCTAAAGGAGTCGAGATAGATATAGACATATGCTCAGAATGATAAGAGAAATCGACTAAGCCATGTCTGTCTGTCCGTCCGCCCGTCCGTCTGTGCACACGATAACTCGAGTAAAAATTTACATATCTCAACGAAACTTGGTACGCTTCTTTCTATTTGGATAAGGACGCATGGCATTGAAAATGGGCGAAATCGGTCAATAACCACGCCTACCTCACATATAACGGTAGTTTGCAGAAATGAAAAACTGCAACATTCTAGTAACTACTAAAGCTTATACACTCAAAATTGATATTAACAATAACATATTAGCGAATAATAGGAATATTATAAATATTTTAAAAATGGGCGTAGCCACTTGTGGCATTATATGTATATCTCGGAAACCGTTGTATCCATTTAAACCAAGCTTGGCACAAGTATTGATCTTGATCCAACATAGAAAAGTGTTGAAAATTTTTAAATCGGACATAAATCACGCCCACTTCCCATATAACGGTAATTTACAGAAATTGGAGATCTGCGATAAATCAGTAACTACAGAAGCTAACTTACTCAAAATTTATGTTTAAAATAATTCCTTGCCAAGAAATAAGATCATGAGAAATTTTTTGAAAATGGGCCTGGCACCGCCCACTTATGACTACATAAGCGTATCTTGGTAACCGTTTTATCGATTTCTACCAAAGTCGGTATAATTAATGTACTTTATAAAAAAAAGCCAGATATTTAAAATGTTTGACTAAAGTCACACCAACTTTTCATATAACGGCAAAATTCAGAAATAGGAAAACTTCGATATTTCGAAATTTAGAAATTTAGAAACAGTAGTTTACTCCAAATTGGTATTTACTCACAGCAATCTCTTAACAAGAAATACGATTTTTATGGACTCTTGGAAAATGGGCGTGACACCGCCCACTTATGGCTTCTGAAGTATATCTCTTGAAATACGAAAAAAAACCAACCCTGGTTACCACGTAACGGTAGGTTCAGAATCGTAAAAAAACTATGTTTAATACGTGCGCCGGGTATTCAATGTTCGGCTTCACCCGACTTTAGACTTATTTTCTTGTTATAATTTGCGATGGTTTTTGATTTATAAATAAATAAATATTTTTCACTCACATTTTAGCTAAGAGTATGGCAGAACTTTCCTTTCAATTTGTGGTGGCGTCTTGTAAGGGACTTACAGTTGAGCATCGCCTCTGAACAGCAAATAAAGCAAATGGTTTTATGAGAATCTTATTCATGCAGAAAGAAGGAGTGCCTAGTTAAAAAATGATAATTCTTCTTCCGAAAAGTTTTTATTTTTTTGTTTAATAACATCTTTAAGATGATTTACATCTGAAAAACTACCCATTACACTTCAAAACATCCTCCATTTATTTTTTGAAACTACTCACACTATGAAATCTGCGACATTTGCAGTAGGTACATTTTGGGTATTAGTATAATTTATAGTGGAAATATCATTTTTTGATTAGAGTCTAAGCAGTGCGTCATTAGAGATTAGTGCACACGTTTCTGTTTATAACTTCTTTAATAAGAAAACAAAACATACTATTTTCCACCACTTTTCATTACTCATCGATTGTTTTACGGAGAAATAAGCACTGAAAAAGAAGTGCGTGAAGAAATTATTAATTTTTTTTATGTAACCCGTAATATACCTTCAAAAGGATTACAAGCGATGCTAAAGTTAGCAAAAATACTGTATCCCGGGCAATAAAAAAATTTAAAGCAGATGTTAACTTAAATCGAAAGCAGTGAACGGGTAGAAAAAAAAGGGTGTGGCGACGGCAATAAGGCCCACAAGGGTGCGAATTCTGAGCAAAAATACTAACCTTTCAGCAAGGAAAACAGCTCAGCTAGCGGATTGTTCCGAATTATTTGTACGAAGATTGAAGACCTAACAAGGCGTATCAGAGCAAATGGCATCGATGGAAGCCATACTTCTTCTATTGAGCATGGTTATGTCAAATTGTAGCCTGTTTTGCCTGCGTTTGTATGTTTAACTTCAGCTCAGAAATTAAAAATGTTTTGGAAATAGAATCAGTAGTTACGGAGATATATTTATTTTTCAATGCACTAATTTCTAATGGAGGTTTGTTAGAAAACCTTTTTCTATTTTTATATGCTGCTTGAACCAGAGATCAAACCATGGTTCTACCGGATGGATATGTATTAATAGCGCTCGATGATTTGTCACAGGTTTTCCGACACATCGACTGTCCGTAGGATACGTCAAATAAAAAGTGAATGAAAATTTAAATGAAATTGAACTCATTCGTATATTATTTGCTTAGCATTTAAAAGTATGCGAACATTTCGCGCGATAGTTTATTTTAACATAAAATATTTTGGTATTTATGTCTTCTGATGTCTCTAAATCAACGGAGGGGCCTGCACTCGAAGGACTTTTAAAAGCCACTTAAAAAAGCTCTTTGTTGGATCGCCCTCTGATAAGTAATTGAGTTTGATTCCTACCGGTTCAGCTTAAGTATAAAAAGCTTTCATCTATTTAAATTTCCATTCATCATCTTTCTGTGTATCATTAAATCGTAAGAATTTATTGTGTGCACTCATTAGAACTTTCTTGACAGGTCCACAATACTAAGAAACAGGTACACCACCAATCAGAAACCTTCAGTTTCTATAGTTTGGTACATTTCCTGAATAGCAAACCTATGTATGTACATGGCTTTTTATTATGGATTCATAGGTTAAGTATAATCTTCCTCTCTTTTTTGTGAGATAGACACTTAAATAAGAATTAAATCATTTTTTTCGTAATCGTTTTTGTGCATTTTTTTAAACAGTACATTCAATACATACATTAATATAATAAAAACATATATTTAACTATATAGTCACAGGTTAACAACAATGCACTTTAAATATTAGATGGTTCATCAATTGTTAGAAACGTATGTAGCTATATAAAATGTTTTTGAAATTGCTTTTATTGATGAAATAGATTAAAGTTTTTAATAAATTCTTACTTCGACCCTTTTTGTGGTGACATCATGGACAGAAATCAATTCTTTCAAGATATTTTACTAAATAATATCTTCGGATGTATGTATGTATGTTCCAGATTGCAGCTTAAACGGATGAACAGAATCGAATGGCATTTTGGCACAGGTAGATGCTTATATATGTACAAGTGAGTTTGTACAAAGGGATGTGGGACGCCAAATAGACATGAAATTGGTAATCAGCTGTAACTTTGTAACCATAAAGCACATTGGATTCATATGTACTTGGTGTGGAAACATTACTTAAATAAGCGCATATAGCAATGTGCACATTACCATGTGGAGTTTTTGAACTCACTTCAGGCCTGAGGAGTTTCCCTCCATAATCCTAATTAAAAATTTAGTGCGTATATTATTCTTCTTTCGTAACCTTGATCCACCTTAACTTTGTAATAGAACAATACTGGTAGTGGAAAAGAAGGAGATATTTTTCTGCCGAAACGGAAGTCCGAATAATATATTTCTTCACGCACCGCACCATAAATTTAAAAATATTGCTCATACAGAGATCTTAAATTAAATAAAAAGAAAAATTTATCTAAATAGTTCATGCCTCCTTTAATTTATGCTAAACTGAAGATTTTTATTAATGTTTTATGTTTTTATTTTTTTATTTTTTTATTTTTTTACCCCGAATGACGGCGGCTACTCTGACAGTTTATCATAAAATGCATAGACTGCCTGATGGTAAAAGGTAAAACTTTATATTTCCTGAGTCATAACAAATTAAAACAAAAAATTGTATATTAAAAATACATACATATGTAAATATAACTGAAAACTATAATAAAACACCCCATTTTGTTAGCATTTAGCTAAATAGCTGATAAGATACTCAACGCACCATCGCTTCCTCATACCAAACGTACTTCTCATAAAAGTGTGTACTCGTACCTACTTGAACGTCTCCTACAAATGCAAATAAAATGCGAAAAAATAAAAAATTTCTAATTTTTATTGTATGCTGCTAATAGTGTATGTAGTTATGTACATAATACAGGTCTAAACAAATATGTATTTGTACATACAGACGCGTGCATTTGAGTAAGTGAATATGGTACGAATGTAGCGATTGCTGATAAGCTGCGATAAGCGTAAATGTACGTACATACATACTACCGACTATTTATGTGTATAAATATGGTATTTTACCCGTTCTCATTGCATCAACATGCATGCATGTATGTATATGTAAAGGCTTACATATATACGGATTAGGAGGCGTTAATATTAACATTGACATTAGCGAATGTCATTGCAGCCACAGTGGCATTGTTTAGCATATTTCATAAACAAACTTCACATGTAAATTTTAGACACAAAAATATGTCTATACTATAAATATTCTTTACATATTATACATGCATTTATTCGTAATCCTTTCAAAAATATTTTACAAAAACTTAAGCAGCCTACGTTTGCTGCATTTGATCGTTTCAGCATCTCCATTTTATGTTCTAGGTTTAAAATTAGCAAGATAGTCGTCTTCGGTTTTCCTCTTGAATGACGCTACTTGTTATTAACTTTCTTTAGTTGTTGAAAATGTATGTACTTTGTGTAACTTTACGAATTCACACGGATTTGAAAATGTGTGCAGTGCACTGTAATTAATTTGTGTTTGCTTTGATTTACATATAACTAAGTTGTCTATTTTTTTTTAATTATTTACTTGAATAAATTAATTTGTATAGTGTTCGCTCTACTGATATTTTTGTTTGTATGTCTCACTATGCAAATACATACATACATATGTATGTAGTTACAATGCTTGTGCATGAGAACTTAGCTGGCCTTGAACTGATAATGAAAGTTCAACAATTTAAATTCATAATGCAATTGTAGACCGTGTGCACGCTCACATGAATTCATAGGAAAGCTCCCATGCAACTAAGGTAATTGTAATATTTTGGAAATAAATGCGGTACCAAAATGGAGGAAGAAGTAGGTGCTGCAGTTTACTGCTCTGAACCGGAAATCTGCAGGTGCTTTATGACCATTCTAGTATTTTCAAGCTGGAATTTCG
This sequence comes from Rhagoletis cerasi, assembly GCA_029783565.1. NCBI lineage: Eukaryota > Metazoa > Arthropoda > Insecta > Diptera > Tephritidae > Rhagoletis > Rhagoletis cerasi. The sequence continues at coordinate 16,245 of JAPVRG010277028.1, forward strand.
GCAATAAGGTAAAAAAGGCAGAGATATGGCAGGAAATATATAAATCTCCCGAGAGATCGAACATTTATATCAACTTTCAGACAGCCATTTAAGCTATATTTTCATGTACTATCTGCTCGATGCCCGTTTTAAATTGTAAGGAAGCAATGTGAAGGTTAGTAATGGCAAAAACCATCCCTTCATATGGACTGGATACAATGGTGTTAAAAGTAACTAAACATTTTCTAGACGCCGCACTAGCGACGCCCCTAGCAATTCTTCTACAGGTCGTGGAAACGTACACAGGGCTGCAGGGTTACAAAGACGAAATTGTGGTTTGTTTTTTGTTTCAAATAGGATATAAAAACGTGCTACAAATTCATAGAGCTCGCAGGAAAAACGTTTTCTAATTTATATATTGCTCGGACCAAGGATCAAACCCAGAACCACTCTAACTGCAGCTTCTTTCCCTAACAAAATAAAAAGCATTCTGCCACAATGCAACTGCACTGGCGGGGTCTTTTTTTTACCCCTTGCTTCCTTATAAGATAAATGCATATCACAAAGATAAAAAACAGACACTTAAGTGGGCTAACTTTAACACCGCATTATTTCAGCGTTTACTTTGTTTTCACTTCACTGCAATTAGATCAGCTGTTGGTGCTTTAATTCAAAACGAGAATCGCTAATCGTGGTGAATTTGGGAAAATACTTTTCAGGACAGCGCAAAACGAGAATTGACCCCCAGCTTTCATCAGACAAAGACTCTCACTAATTTGGGAAATCCAGCTACAGGGCCTACAATCAGCAATCAACTAAGAGCCAAGGTGTTTACTAAAATTTACTAACCGGTTTTTAAATTAATTATACAGCTCTTATTTTATGTTGTGTAAAAAATTCATAACGGTATTAGTTGCTTGTGTCTTTTTAAGAAGGGAACTTGTGTTTATTGCAACTTTACTCATTTCCTTTTTGTTCAGCAATTACAACAAATAATAAATTACCCTTTCTTTAAACAAGGATTCAATTTAAAGACTATACTTCTCACTTTAATTTTTATTTAGTCTTTAGGTTGTTACGACTGATTTTTGTGTAATGCGGAAAACCTAACTAAAAACTCTAAAGCTTTTTCGCATTTTTAATGTTCGATTTATGACGTTGCTTCAGCAAACGTGCCATATGTGTATTGATTCTTTTTAACGGAAATAAGCATAAACAAAATAATAAACAATTACTCACATAACATGTAGTACAGCATTACAACATTGATGGCCGTCCTAGCACATAAATTGACGTCGACATACATAAATTCTTACATATCTATGCATGTATGTATGTAAGTATGTAGTATATGTGTGAACTTTATGCACTTGTTGCATAAGCATTCGAAAATATTCAAAAAGTTTAAATTAATTGTACAAATACTTCGAAAAAAGTTTTGCTAATTGTGGCGCGACGCAACAATTAATACAACTGCGTATTTAAAAAAAAAAAAAAATAACGAACCAACACAACAACAAAAATGGCTCACACACTGGCATTTCATTCTGGGGCATGCAGCGCATGACCAACATCAAGCCACATTGCTTTACAGTTCAAGTTGAATGTCGGCAGATAATAAGCAAACAGAAAAATAAATAAAATAAAAAAACAAACAAAAATGCCACAATAGAAGCGATGAGAAATAAAATTTTATGTATGCACATACATTTGCACACATGTAAGTATGTATAAATTTTTCAATAATACGCACCGAAAGGCAACAGCGCTAGCTCGTCAGTGTGCAATTGTACATTTTGTTATTTTTGGCTATATACATACGAGTATTATGTACAAGCAAACAAAAACAAAGTTCGCCGAACACCTCTGAGTCTAAATTATTTTTGCAGGGCAATTTCCCAACAAAATTTTTTTTGTCGAGCTTAGGGGTCGCCTTTTTACATTTTTCGGTGACACCTACATTCGGCAAAAAAAAAAATTTTTTAATAGTTTACTGGAATAATCAAAATACCTACTTAGTTAAACTTTAATAATTTTTGGTGGGCTTTAATTTAGTGGCATAAGATTGGTAAGACAAGATATAATCTGGTGGGTAAGTCCTAGAACAGATATCTCATACTTTAAGATACGCTTGTAAATTCCGAAGATATAGGGAAAAATGTAAAAAGGCGAACCCTACGTTCGGCCAAACAAAAAAAATTCGAAAGTACGTTTCAAAAATACTTTAGACTCAGTGGTGTGCGGCGAACTTTGTTTTTCCGGTGCTGTCTAATATGCATACAACTTACACGACATTGTATTCTTGTACTATGTTTAATTTAGTACCCTACAAATATTGCTTTTTGTTGTAGTGTAATAATAATAAAATTTTGGCGCTTACACTTTTGCTAAGAATTTGGCCGAGCTTCTCCTCCATTTTGTAGGGTGCGCCTTGATATTATTTATAACACAAATGGAGGGACCTACAATTTTACGTCTCACCCGAACGGCAAATGGTTCTTATGAGAAGCTTTTTCAATGCAAAAATATCCACGGAGATTTGCCAATGCCTTCCAAGGGGCGACCGCTGTTAAAAAAAAAACTTTTTTAATTTAGATGTTGCTCGGTCCAGGGATCGAACTCAGTTCCTACGTGGTGGTAATACGCACTCATCCACAGAGGTAGTGTATTTAATAATATTTTGCCTCTGCCACCGCAAGTGCATCTCCCTCTCAATTTTCTAAACGCCGCCAATAGTTAGCGAAAAACTTTTCCGCATCGCAGCAGCAAAAGCTTCGCTATGAGTAAAATCAAATATTTGCCGCTACCCCTTTTACTCTACTGACTGTCTGGCAACCGCTTTCTCACCCATTCGGTTTATTAGCATCTGCTTTGCGTTATTCGTCGGTCACAAATGTATACGTGTTTATGCGTATGTTTGTATACACTATGTACAAATATATTTATCACTCGCTTAACATACCCACATTCGAGTGCATTCGTGTCGTGAACGTCATCGTCAGCGAATGTCCTTCAAATGCAATTTTGCGATTAGATGCGAGGCGCTTTTTACCGGCTGGCGTACAAAGCTACAAATAAGCAAAAATATGTGTATGAATGTTTATACATACATATGTTTTTTCGCAGTGCTTAGAATATGCACTGCCGGTCTGGCGCCGTATGCTGATGAGCAGTGCAATAGTGCGCCAAATGCCACTGCATGGGTTACCAGATGCAAGGGATATCGTATTCTATAAGTATACAAAGAAGCAGAAAATCTTATGCAAATATGAAGAACGTTTAAATATTTGTTTTAAATTCATTTAACAAATTTCATTGTACTTTTTTTGATTTTGATATATTTTTTAATTTTATGTATATTGAATTATTTGGTGTTTATTTAACTTCATTTGATTGTTATTGTACATTATTTTATTTTAATTATTTTATTAAATTTAATTTCATTTTAATGTTTCGTGTTTTATTTCATTTTATCTTGTTTTGAATCTTTTTTATTGTGATATGATGACATTTTATTTTCACCTTTTTCTAACTACTTTTTATTTTACTATATTTTATTTTCTTTTAATTTTTTTTTTGTTTTTATTTTTTTTTTTTCAAATGAAATTCATTTAAACCCTTTTTTTTAAGTTTCTCATGCATGATGTAAAGATATTTTAACTTTTCTTCTATTTTAGTTTTACTAATTTTAAGGGTAATTCTGCCATAAATAATATTACGCATTGCTTTATTTACATGTAGTTATTTTAAGTCTTCTTCCTCATCTGGTAACCTTTTTTGTGTTTGCATTTCATTTGGACCCGTTTTGCTCTTTCGTGTTGCTCATTTCTGAGCAGGGTTCGGAATATTCACTCACCTTCGTACGCGAACGCGAACGAGAACGTATCAAATATTCTCTATTGATTCTCGTTCGCGAATGTGAAGCATAAAACAAATCCATAACGTTCGCATCCGCGTATGCTAGGTAGATAAAATTTCCGCTGTTGTTCGTACGCGTATGTATTGGT